>CAUYQG010078416.1:0-36256 GCA_963574415.1 Tarsius wallacei | reverse complement strand
CTGGAGTGCAGTGGCTGCTCCCAGCCACCGCAGCCTCGACCTGCTGGGCTCCGGCGATCCTTCCACCTCAGCCTTCCAAGTAGCTGGAACTACAGGCGTGCGCTACCATGCCTGGCTGATTTTTTGATTTATTGTAGAGATGAGGTCTCGCTTGCCCAGGCGGGTCTCGAACCTGTGGGCTCAGGCAATCCACTCACCTCAGCCTCCCAAAGGCACGGGATTACAGGCTGAGCCACTGAGCCCAGCAACATTCTGTTTTGAACTGGTACCAACAATTTCAATCACTTACAAAAACTTTACCACTTTACAGTTCTTTGTTGTCATTTATGTTATTGATGTCACAAATTGTGACTTTTTATATTATGTACTCACTAACATACTTTTGGTATTTGCATGTTAAGACCAGTGGAAAATAAAATATAAAGTTTAAAACTAAAATTAGAGGAACATTGGTTTTTATATTTGTCCATATATTTACCTATATCAGAGATCATTGTTATATGGTTTTTGAGTAATTGCCTAGCATTCTTTCATTTCTATTTGAAGAGTTTTTTTTTTAAAGCAGGATTTATTGAGAGGACAGAAAAGCTCCCACGATGGGAGGGGACCCGAGGAAGGATTGCCCTGAAGTGTTTTTTTTTTAGCGGATGTTGTAGAATATGTCTAGTGGCCATAAGTAAGCTCTCTCGGGTCTTGTTTATCTGGAAATGTTTTAATATCTCCTGAATTGTTGAAAGGCATTTTGTATATAGCATTATTGGCTGATGGTTGTTTTCCATCAGCACTTTAATAGATCATTCCACTGCCTTTGATCTCAGAGGTCTCCTCAGAAATTTACTGGTAATCTTGTCACATTAATAATATTCTCTGTGTCTTTGTCTTTTGACAGTTTGATGTTGGGAGCCGGCCACGGAAGCCCACTGAGAGTTAGGGATCAGGAAGGGCTGCTGACCCCAAGACCACTAGGATGTGTCCGGGAGCTGTTGACCCCATTCCCTCCCTCCACTTGGCACTGCTACCAGGAAAGGCACTTGCTGGTTCTAACAGAAAACTCTGAGACTGGAACATACACAGCTAAACTTGGGAGTCTATTGTTCCCATTTTACATGGTTTATGGTTTTTTGCTTTTAAACATTTAAGTTTAATTTTGAGTCACATTGAGGAGACTTAGTGCAGGTCACAGGTTCTCTTGATGTGATTTTAGAAATTTATAGATATAGGTTTTAGAGAATAGTTTATATAGATTAAATAAAATTTAAGTAACCATTTTGTTATAGAAGTGTGGTTAGTTCAGTTTGATTCGGGGGGGCAGTGAAGTTTGAATTAGGCCAGCTGGTGCTAAGAGAGTGTACCCATAGCAGTAACTGTTTTCTAGAAACTAGTTTGAATTAGCATAGAATAGTAAATGGTAATATATCATTATGTTGGTTTCAGGTGTAAGTATTGAACAATGTTATGTAGCTATAAACAATTAAGGGTACATAGAAACTGGATAAGAAATTCATGTTTTTCCTCATGTTTGAAAAATACATCTGCTTGAGAGTGGGGGGTGTCCTGTGTACACCTAGACCTGGTCATGTGAAAGGCACATGCTATCTTTTGTGTAACCATAGCCGCAGAGGTTCCTGTGATGATAACTTTGCAGAGTTTGGGGATAAAAGCCCTGGGATTACAACCATTAAATGGCTTCTGCTCAATACCCTGAACAGGAGTCCACTTTCTTTCTCTCTTCTTTCTTTCTTCCTAATATCTATCCCTCCAGTTGAATCACTGACACTGTCACAGCATCAGAGATATCCAATCCCTGCAGGGGCAGAACCCCCGCAGTTTGATTGTAATGTGTCTTTGGGTGTGTCTCTTTAGGTTTATCCTAATTCAGGTTAATTGAGTTTCCTGGGTTTGTAGATTTATATCTTTTGTCTAATTGGAGAAATTTTGATCTTTTTTAAAATAATCTTTATTTCTCTGTACATTTTATTTCTACAACTTTCATAGTGTATATATTGTTCTGCTTCATGATGCTTCATAAATCCTCTAGCTATGTTTTATTTTCTTCATTCTCTCTCTCTCTCTCTCTCTCTCTCTCTCTCTCTCTCTCTCTCTCTCTCTCTCTCACTTTTCATTTTTCTCCTCAGACTCAATCATTTCATATATCCTGTATTCAAGTTCACTGGCTCTTTCTTTTGCCTGCACACTTTTGACAGTTTAGAACTTTGCAAAGAAGATCTGCTTGGCTTCCTGTGGTTTGAGGATAGTGGAACTTCAGATCTTGCCTGCATTCTTTTCCAGAGTACAACCACATTGCACTGGGGAGGGAGTAGAACAAAGGTGAGCCAAAACAACTGAAAATTTCCTATTAGTTTGTATGTAGTTTTTTGTTGATGGGCATTTGCTTTATTGCTGTAGACTTTTGACATATTTCCAGAGCTCCTTTAAGTTATTTTATGCTGGTCTCAAGGTTTTTTTTTTTTCTTTTGTGTTTACATGGGCAATATGGACCTTGGGCCATCTTGTCTGCTTTTTTACTAATATAGCTTTCCAAATTACTTTTTAAAGATTTGTTTTGCAAAACCAACTATCAGTATAATGTAAATTTGTTTTTTGAAAAATGTCTCCTATACCGGGGGGGAAAATTCCAATCGACTCAAAAAAACAAAAACAAAAAAACAGCAAAAAGAGAAAACTTAAGTATATGTATCATTAAGAAATTAATTTGATTGTTACATGCTATGTGCAAAGTGGTAATTTATTATTTTAAAATAATTTAATTTTAATTTCATAAAAATTTTTAAAGCTCATTATCTTGATTGAGACATACATTGAAAAAAAGCTTTATTTTATATTTTGTAAAATTATTATTTTGTATTTAATCCATATGATAACTACTTACTTTAAGCTTCTCATTTTAAATAGTTAAAAGCAATCTCATACTCCTAGTAACATTCTCTTAATATGACATTCTCCTAGTAACCACAATACAACCTTCAACATTAAACATTAATAATATAGATACACTGCTGCTATCTAATGTTTGGGTCCCACTAGAGATTTTTAACTTTCCCTCAAATGTTTTTTGATACTCAAGATTCCAGTTCAAAACTACACATTGCATTTTGTTACCATATCTATTTACATTTGCATCAATCTCCAGTAATTCCTAAGCTTTTCTGATATTAATGATTTTTTAATACTTTTAGAAATTGCAAGGTAGTTATTTTGCAGAATGTTCCTCAATATGGATATATCTAGTACTTTGTCATGATTAGAGCTAGGTTATATATCTTTGGCAGAAATATTGCATAAGTTATTCACTTTTTTATTGAATATGATCAAGTGGCTAATTACTTAAATTTGTCTCATGACTAGTAATGTTCACTTTGATCACTTAATTAAGGTGGTGTTTCTTTACCAGATTTTTTCACTGCAAAGTTTTTTGTAATTAATAAGTATTTTGGATGGAATTTTATGCTCAGAAATGTTAAATGTCATTCTGCATCATTTTTGTCATAAATTCATGCAGTTATCTTTATCAGTATATATTTGCAGTTTTCTGCTTTATTTGATGAGCAATTGTTCATTAATAATTTGATTATGATGTTAAAATTGGCATATATTTGGCCTGTGAAATTCCTTGCAAACTGGTTTCTGTCCTTATCATTTGATGAGCATTTTTTTTCTTTTTGTGTCCAAATTTTTGTTTCAGGATCATCTTTATTTATTCATTTATTATTTTTTTTTTTAGTTGGAGTCTCACTCCGTCTCCCAGACTGGAGTGCAGTGGCATGCTCCCTGCCACTGCAGCCTCCACCTGCTGGGCTCCGGCAATCCTTCCGCCTCAGCCTTCCAAGTAGCTGGAACTACAGGCACGCACTGCCAAACCCAGCTAATTTTTTGATTTATTGTAGAGATGAGGTCTCACCAAGTTGCCCAGGTGGGTCTTGAACCCGCGGGCTCAGGCAATCCACTCCCCTCAGCCTCCCAAGGAATGGGATTACAGGCTGAGCCACTGAGCCCAGCTTCAGGATCATCTTTAAATTCTCCTTTTTTAATCCTGTCAGTAATTTCCCCAATTAGCTTTAGTTGTTTTCGGAAGATGATGGCATTTGGATGCCAATTCTGCATGCTGGGGTGCATACTTTATTGAGATGACTTTGCTTCCAGTTCTTTTTAATGAACAAAGCTAAACAATATAATAATATGCACATACACACATCTATAGATCTATCTATATCTCTCTATCTGCCTACATATATGCAAAAATGCTCAGTTGATTCTTATTTGCAGTAGTTATTTTCTACAAAATCACCACAAACACTGAATTAGCAAAAACTGAACCATTGCACTTAGGAGAATAGGATTAGGTTACTGTTAATCTCTAATCGCAACATTTTTACTAACAATTCAGTATATAACCTTGTTTATGTGTGTTTCTGTATATACACATTTAGCACATGTTGTTGATTCATTAACATCGAATTCACTGCCAACCATACTATTTCATACTTGAAGAAAGCTCATTTAACACATATATTTTCTCTGTAAGACATGTTGCAAACTTCTTGTGCTTCAGAACAATAAACAGAATTGCTAGCTATATGCTCAAGGGCCATTTTAAATAACATCACCAGCAGAAAGAAACTAAAAACAACAAAAAGTTGGAAACTGTGGATCTAAATAGACTACTGAAAAGAAATTATTTACAGTATGAGACCTGAAACAAAAAGACAGTGCATAGCATTTTTTTACCTTATCAGACAATCTTTACATTGAAGAGATTCAAATTTTTGTAGCTGTGCCTATGCATATGTCTACAAATGCCAGCAAAAGTGCTGTAGTGAAAGTATTAATTCTGGGATTAAAAATAAATTTTAGGCAAATTTGGAAATACAGAATAAGTGAAGAATGAAGATCTGTAATGTATATGAAGGTGTGTGCTCATGAGTGTATTTCCAAATATATATCTGTGTCTATTCATTTATTTCTGATTATACTATCTCTATATTATATCTATATTTTTTTCTATCTATAACATTATATACTTCCATAGATTTTTTTCCCTTAGCTTTTTAGATATTTTTGGTTTTGGGTTTTTTTTTTTTGCTCTGAAGTGAGGCATGGAGGGAAGAAGAGGGATCATAATTGTTAGATATAGCCACTTGGCTTAAGAATTAAATGTCTGTAGATAGTAAACACAATTAGTTAGAGTTGTCCCATTTATGTGTAAGGTATGAAGACATATAACTGGACACTTTTGTGGTTCACTTTCTATTGCCATTAAAATATGTATTTGGGCCCGGGTGCGGTGGTTCATACCTATAATCCCAGCACTTTGAGAGGTCAAGGTGAGAGGATTGCCTGAGCCCATGGGTTAAAGACCAGTCTGGGCAATTTGTCAAGACCTCATCTCTACGATAAATAAAAAAAATTATCTGGGCATGGTGGCATGTTCCTGTAGTTCCAGCCACTTGATATTTGGAGGGCTGTGGTGGAAGGATCACCTGAGCCCAGCAGGTCGAAGCAGCAGTGGCTGTGTGCGTGCCACCACACTCCAGCCTGGACAACAGAGTGAGAGACTCCAACTCAATAAAATAATAATAAAATAGACAAATAAATAGATAAACAGATAATAAATAAACAAATAAATATATATTTGTTGGTGCACATATGCATGACTCCTAAAGATTCAAAGGTAAGATCATTTCTAAGGATCAAACAAGATCAGTACAAAAGAAAAATAACACTTTTATCAAAACTTCAAAATGGTAGAACACACATGTAGACACATAATATAGCACACACTCAGAAGTGATGACTTTGACTTCACTTATATATAGTAACTTCTTTAGTTGTAACTTCTGCCTAGATCAAGAATTATAATTATTTTGCATATTTTTCAGCACTCCACATCCATGGCCAAACTCTCATCTACTCAATCATGGTTTTCTATTCTAGGAAGATTTGGTGGCATGTCACATTTGTTTTTACTTTACACAGCACTCCAGGCAGCTACTAGCAGATGATTAGTGTTGGCATTTGTGGTAAAATATATTTATTGTTTTTGGCCCATCCACTTAGTCAAGGATTTTTAAGTTCAGATATTTTGGTTCAGATTATTCAGGCAGTTTTGGATGCAGGTATTTCAGTTCAGATTATTTCTAGCTTCCAATTCAATCACTGTAATTAATGTAGTACAATTGGCTTGCAAGTGTTTGCTTTCTAGGAACCATCTGTGTAGGTGTCATAACATACTAACCTACGCTTGTTGGTACGTTTTGTTTTATTATTAACAAATTATGTGTATGGATGTTTTGATTTCCCTATTAGAAAATGACATCTATTAAAAACTGAGAAAAAAGAGATAAGACAAATAATAGCAAAAAAATTATTAATTGTGTAATGCAGCTTTAGAGATAAAACTGAGTCACAAATCTGAATTTCTGTTTTTTGGGGAAGATGATGCTAGATGTTTGTAAGAAGATAATGGAGTTAAATAAACTGACTTAGCTGATTTAAGTCTTACTAGTTCTTGTAGTGGTATTGTGCTATTTACAAGATTATTGAAGAACAAAAAGCTAAATAATATTGTGTATAAGGTTACAGAATAACCATGATGATACATGGGGAGTCTCTCCTTAGTTATACCAAGATAAATAATGTTAATGAAGATGTACCAAAATTTTTCTAAAAGAACATTTTAGCTAATTTCTGTACTTTGAAACTATAACTACACCATGAAATAGGAATAAACATAAGTACAATTTTTTTGCCAAATAATCTTCTTATTAATTAAGAATATTTTCCTCCTTCACTTCATTTATTATAGTCCTCTACCTATAGGGAAAACTCTTTAATTTTATAGCTTGTGTAGATATGTCACTGTCCTTAAATATTACAAGAGGGAATTTTAGTGACTGCAGTCAGCATAGTTAATGTATCTGAACAGTGAATTAAACTTTTTAAGTTAACATGACTAAGATCACTGGGCTAATGAATCAGTTTGTTGATATGCATATGGAGACAAGTTCATGCCTTTAAGTACTTTGGAGGAAAGGCACTTGTATTGTTTTTATTTTGAGTGAAAAGTGAGAGGTAGGTGTAGATAGGTATATGTCACCCATAACAATAAGAAAAGGAAGCACTGAAGGGAATTATGAGGGCTGTTAACCATGCTCTGAGCTCATCAGTCAGAACACATTTTTAAAAAAGCTTCTCTTCATCAAAGGTATAAGAAATATTAATAATTTTAATGAAATTTAATTAAGAAGTAGATAACACATTTGCATTTATTCTCTTAACCATTGACAAGAATTATAGTTAAAATATAATTTAACATGTAACCCACAAGACAATTTTCAATGTATTTGTAATTGACAAATAATTATGTTATATATATCTGCAATACTATGTGTACATTGTAGACAGATCATATCATGCTAATTAACATATAGATCACCTCATCAATTTATCATTGTTTATTGTGATGAGAATCTTAAACATCTATTCTTTTAGCAATTTTGAAATATACAACACATTATTATTACCTCTGGTCATCATGAAGTACAATAAATCACTAAAATTTATTTATTCAGTCTCACAGAAACTTTGCATCCTTTGAAACATTTTTTCTTTTTTTCATTACACTTTAAGCACACCATGCTTTCAGAAAAAGATTTTTCTTCAGAAATATATATGCTTTTGAAAAAAGTTACTGTAAGTGGAATTTGATGTAATGTCTATAAATAAAACATTAAGAAGGATACATTTATTTTGTTTATCAACATGTTCATGTAAAATATGTATCATATTATGAAAATGTGTGTTTGTGAGAGAAGAAAGCACAAGAGAATGAGAAAGCAACAGTGAGAGAGAGAGAACTTTAATGTTAACATATATAAATTTTTGCTTTTATTTCTAATTGTAGAACAATACAGCAATACCTATGGAAGTGAGAAATAGCTTGCTTTAAAAGAACAAATTCATAGACATGAAAGGAAATATAAACTTACAAATGAATAAAAATATCTGGAGAAACAGAAATATTTTAATTCACTTTTTTTTCTACCCAAAATACACCAACAGAGAGGCCCTTCATTTATTTCTACTTAGGACTTAGCAAAAAAGGCAAATAGACTATCCATTAGGTTTGGTATTATATTTCACCAATTCCATAGAACATCCAAGACCTTATCACAATATCATCACCTTATCATCACAATATCTGTTACAGTGTGGCAGTAGTAAATGTCATGTCTGTCATCCTTAGCTGTATTGAGCCAATACATGTTAAATTCACTCTGAGTAAATGTCGGTACCATTGAGAATGCCTAGAAAAAGTATTTCTTTTTTCTACTGACAAATGCTTTACAATAAATTGTCTCGCTAGTGCAATAGCAGTAAGCTAATGACTGGGTCTTACTTCCTGTAAAGATATAAAGACTATTATGCAGTCCATGCGATTTGTCAAAAAGAATCACAAATACTGCTTCTATAAGCATGTTTTATGTAGAAGAATTGCGATAGCACATCAACTTATAGATTTCATTTTTAAAAGATTATTTTTAGTCTCATGACCTTGTTTGTAACATAAGTGACTTCATCCAATGCCACCTTTTTCCTGCTTTTGTAATAAAATAACTTTCTACTTTTTACATTATCAGTAGCCTACCATTCATAGACATAAGTAACCTGCTAACTGAGTACTGCTCAGAATTTCACTCACACCTGCAATGACTACTGCTATTTTTAATTATTGCTTTCATTCTTTGAATCAAGCTTTAGAGGCTATTCTATCACTTCCTTCAGATATAAGAAGACAGAAGACTAAGTAGAGCATTCTCTAATGAGAGACTATAATTAATTGAAGAAAAGGACTCCCCCACTTCATATCAGGGAATCTCATAACTAGTATAATTTGACCCAGAACGATAAAACAAAGTGTATTGTATTCAAAGTACTGACTAGAATAATAAACTTTTTCTCTATTTCCCCCTTCACAAAATTCAAATAATTTTACCTATCTCTTGAAATTGACACTGTGATAATTAAGAGTGTGGGCTTTGAAGAGCCTGGCTTCATCACTTCTCATTCCTGTAATTTTAGCATATTATTTAACCTCTTTGAGTCTCAAATTTCTGATCTATAATATGGAAAATTATAGTACTTACTTAAGACATTTATTCTGAAGCTTGAGAGACTCTGTAACTCACTGAGAGCAATGTGTAAAATGCAATAACTATGCAATTAATTGTAGACTATATGGAGAGTCCAACAAATATTTTTTCTCTTGCATGCCAAATTCCAATACTGTTTGGAATATATAGGAATCAGGCAAATGGAGATTAAAATGTTAACTTTATTTTGAATATATATGAGAGTATGGCTTTGAATTCCCAGACACATGAACTTTCTACTGCTTTCTTCTCTATCTCTCAACCCAATATTTTGACTTGCCTAGACATGGGAAGTGCTGAATTGCAGAACAAAGTCTGCTTATCCTACTAAACTTTCCACAGTATAAATTACACACCAGATTGTACCTTAACTATAGTCATTGTACCTTAACTATTGTCAGGCACATCTCAATAAGAGAGAAAAGGGGACTGAGCTCAGTTCATCTGTTTAAACTAAATAATCAGGTAATTCATTCCTTTGGTTCTTTCTTCTTTCTGAGTGAGTGAAAATGGAAATAGAAGCCAATAGGATTATTCCAACCAAAATGCCTCTAACTGAGTATATCAGGCTAGGGAAAAGAAGGTTCCTGACCACCAAGAGTCATTGCAATACTAATAATCATATGTCTCTTGCTGATTTGAAAAATTCCGAGGATAAAAACAGACTACAAATAACCTATATATTTAGCTGCTTTATTGGAGAAATATGTAGAACTCAGCATTTCCTAACCAAAATCACATTCCATTTCTCTCCATGTCTTTTATTTGTGTGTTTCATTATAATAGTCCCTAAAACCTTACAGTATCATCAATTTCTCATTTTCATTCATTTGTATGTATCTTTTAAATATGTACGAAGTCTTGAATTGCCTCTTTTTTGCATGGTGGCTCATCATTTTTGTACTGGTTTCATAAGCATTGGAGGTGCTTGCTAGGATGGCTTTTTACCCTAGCAGCTTGGAGGCAAAAATTGAACATTTTTTTCAGACTTTATTCCTATTGAATCTAATGGATGCCTTTAATCCCACAATGACAAACTAGTCTTGAAAGCAAAGCACATAAAAGGAGAGTGTTCTCTGATGGACATATCAGAACAAAAGGTGACTGGTTTCCTGTAGCAACAGAGTTTTCAGAATGTTATCATAAGCACAATTTCTTGCTGTTTTTCCTAAGCGAGTAACCATGAAAGCAAGAGCAAATTTTTCTAAAGTAAAAGATAAGCTTCAATCTTGAAGCAGTTTCTGTAAAACAACTTTTCTGGAATGCTAGAAGTATGTGTTATTCTCAAGAATAAGTACTTTGGACAGGTTTATCCATTAACAAATATGATTTATTGTTGCCACTTAAAATACGCTCATCTTAGCACCCAAAGAAGTTCAAGAAAATTGTGTAAAAATATATGTGCAGACCTTGATCTCAAAAGAGTTTTAACACCAATAAAATTATTTTTTAAAGTTGTATTTTGTTTTTAATTTACATATAATTGTGTACATTTAGGAGATGCAGTATGATGTCTCAATAAATGTATATATTGCATAATAATCAAATCAGTGTAACTAACATATCTATCACCTCAAGCACATGTTATTTCTTTGTGGTAAAAAATTAAAAATCCTTTCTTCCAGTTATTTTGAAATATACAATGTATTATTATTAACTATTCTTAAAAGTAGAGAGTAGAATAATGACCAACAGAGGATGGGGCAGGATTGGTCAAGGTGAAAAGCTACAGTTAGATAGGAAAAAGTTCTAGTGTTCTGCTGAATTGTAGGGTGACTATAGCCAACCAGATAGTTTTTAAATGTTCCATGTGTTGGTAACCCTATTAATATTTGATATTTTTATTTAAATTAAGACAAAAAACAATGATCAAATTAAATGAATGACTGAAATGTAGATGGATACTGTGACCCTGTATTAAAAAGATACAATTCATAGAATAAATAAATCCATTAGGTATTCATGTTATGATTATTGAATTATACTAAACATATTCGTTAGGAGTATACAATCAATCTACTTAGACCACTTACTTATGCATAAATAACACATATGCATTAGTTAATTATCACCTGATTAAAGTGATTAAAGTGATTGAAGAGACATGTACTAAACAGCAGTCTTCTTGGCATTATTTTAAGTAATTATCACACATACAAGGATCTTTCATTTAAAACATCAGCTAAGAACTTTCATTAGAATCAAAATTAGAACAAATGCATTTTCTCCTCTCATTCTAAAAATCCCATTAACATGACAATATAAGATCTATCTATCGTCTATCAATGTATTGATTGATCAGTCAGTCAGCAGATAAACTTGTAATGAGAACAGGAGAGGAGACAAGAATGGATTATGCTGGAGAATTTGTGACTGACTTTGCAGAGAAAAGGATATTTGAAGATAATTGCCTACAGAGATGGCATAATATTGAGAAAGCAGTTATTTCACTTTACAGAATTCTTCAAAGACTCAATGTTGAAGGTACAAGGTACCAGGTGGGATTGAGAGCCAAAGATAAAATGAAAGATTATTGGAAAGTTTTTGAATACTTGCAACCACAAAATTATAGCCCAAATACCTCTTTGCTCTCTCCTTTCTTGTCAGAAAGCTAATAATTCATTCTTTGTTAAAAATAAACAGAATAGGTGTCAGATTTGGAAACATCAAATATCTTGGAATTAAGTGTGTTGATGTAAAGACAAACACTGTAGAATATTTAAAGAGGTTTATTCTGAGTCATATATGAGTGATCATTGCCCAGGGTAGTTTCAGGAGGTTTCAAATACACGTTCCCAAAGTGGTTGAGTTTTAGCTTGGTTTTCTATATTTTAGAGAGACAGAAGTTTATAGTCAGGAACAAAAATTCATTCACATAAAATATATATTGGTTTGGTCCAGAAAAATGGGACATCTCAAAGTGAGGGCTAAAAGGTCATAGATGAATTTAAAGATTTTCTGATTGGCCATTGATTAAGAGTTAATCACTGACTAAAAAACGTAGAAAGAAATGTTTGAGTAAAGATAAGGGAGGTTTGTGGAAGCCACGATTCTTGTTATGTAGATGAAGCTTCTGAAGAAGGAGGTTCTCTATAGATGCTTATTTCCCCAAGAGGAGCCTTGCTAGGTCATTCCAAAATATGTCAAAAGTATGCTTTGGAATAAAAATGTATTTATTTCCTTTAGAACCTCCTGTCTGTCATGTGATGCTACTCCAGAGTTAGGTTTAAACTTGGTATCTTATTTCTACAATTTGTTTTGTCATTCTTATTAGTTGTATTTTAATGTGAATACCAGTCAGTTTTGACTAAATTCTAAAATGGAAGTATAATGAGGCATGTCCAACTTATTTTCTCATCATAGCTTGGAATTTATTCTTTCATGTTTTTCTTGGCCCAGAAAGGTTCTGTTCAGTCAGATGAAGAGCTTAATTTTCTTTTTTTTTTTTGGTTTACAAGTACAATATGAGTACAGAAAGAATTAAGGCCTTCATTAAATATTTAAACAGTGTCTTCCCACTTCCCCAAGTTTTGTTTCCCACTGCCAGAGGCCTGATGTATCCAATATCCCAAACAGGTGAGTAATGGTGTCCTCTGTGGAGCAAATTAAAGGTTCAAGAAACAAAGTGAGTGGTCCTTTAAAAAAAAGGCAATATAAATAACACTTTCCAATTAAAAGATCTGTTTGTTACCTAATGACTTTACAATTAAATCTACCAGTTAGTATATCTCCTTTTTAACAACACCACATATACTAAGAGTTTTTACTGTCTCATTCTTAAATATTAATGCTCAAATAAATTATGCACTTGAGGAAAAGGTGGAGTAAGAAAAGAGGATTAGAAAAGATAGGACTATGAGAAAGAGAAACAATGCAAGTTGCAGAAAAAAATGTAAAATTATAATGATAAATAGCTATAGGAAAATAAGAATTTGCTTTCATAAAAGAAGAACATGATGAACATAATTAGATAAAGGTGGGCATTAAAGAGTTCTTAACCTTTAAACATGTGGCACATCATACAAAAATTTAGAAGTATTGGAACATAAAATTAAAAACAGTACTCAGAAAATAGAACAAAAAAGAAATATAATATATGAGAAAATTTTTTTTCAAAAAATCAACTCACACAGTCTTACATGCTAGTAACAGAACCTATGAAGAGTGAATAAACTTGGAAGGAAATTATTTAAAAATATTAGAGTATTCTCTAGAACTGAAAGATACAAACCTAAACATTTAAAAAACCTAAAGGTGGTCTAGCTCATTGAATGATGAAAGACCCATACATGTGAATTGTAATGTCAAATTTCAGAACATTGTGGTTAAATCAGGGGGAAAAAAACCCCAAAACTCCCAGAAAAAAAAAAAAACATATTTTCAGACAACCAAGGACTTACAAAGTTATCTTTCAGCCAGGTTCAGTGGCTTACACCTGTAATCCCAGCACTTTAGGAGTCCAAAGTGAGAGGATTGCTTAAGTTCAGGCTTGTCTCGAACTACTGGGCAAGACCTCATCTTAAAAAAAAAAAAAAGTAGCAAGGCGTGGTGGTGTGCACTTGTAGACCCAGCTACTCAGGAGGCTGAGGCAAAAAGATCGTCTGAGGCCATGAGATGGAGGCTGTGGTGAACAGTCATGACTGCATCACTGCACTCCAGTCAGGGTCACAAAATGAAACTCCAACTCAAAAAAATAATTTATCTTCCAAGCATACTTTTAACTAAAAAAAAAAAACAAAAAGCTACCTCATAAATAAAAGTGACATAACATCGGAAAGAAAAATTAGATCCAAGAAAGGAACTATGATTTCAAAAATAGCAAATGGAAATCCAGGTTTAATAGCTACTTGTCAGTATATGAGAGCAATCACTACAGATAAAGCAGATGCCAGAATAAAGATTTCTAGAAAAGAAAAGACTCCTCAAAACATTAAAAGCCATTTATGACAAACTTGTAGCTAATATTTTCCTTAATGAGCAGAAACTAGGAGCATTCCCTCTAAGAACTGGAACAAGATGAGGATACCCACTTGTTTACCTGTTCTCACTCCTCCTATTCGACATACTACCAGAAGTCCTAGCCAGAGATCAGGCAAGAGAAGGAAATAAGGGGTATCCAAATAGGGAATGAGGAATTTAAGTTATCCATCTTTCAGGATGATATGTCTTTATATCTAGAGAACCCTAGAGAGTCTGCCAAAAACATCCTCATCCTGATAAATGATTTTGGTAAAGTCTCGGGTTACAAAATCAATGCACAAAAGATAGTTGCATTTCTATATACCAACAGCAAGCACGTTGAAAACCCAATTAAAAAATAAACAAACAAAACAACTAATCCCATTCGTGGTAACCACCAAAAAAAGAACAAAAGTCAAAAAACAAAAACCTTGACATCCACCTAACCAGATAAGTGAATGACCTTTACGGTGAGAACTACATAACACTGGTCAAATAAATCAAGAATACAAATAAATGGAAAAATATCCCATGCTCATGGATTGGAAAAATCAGTATTGCCAAGATGTCCATCTTACCCAAGGCCATCTACAGAGTCAAAGTAATACCCATCAAATTTCCAACATCATTTTTTCACAGACCTAGAGAAAACAGTACAGCAATTCATATGGAAGCCAAAAAGAGCACGAATAGTCAAAGCAATCCTAAGCAAAAGGAACAAAGCTGGAGGTATTCATGACACTTACAAGACTTTATATTACAAGGCTCCAGTAACCAATGGAACATGGTTTTGGTACAAGAATCGTCACATAGACCAATAAAACAGAACAAAGATTCTGGAAATAAAAACATAGTCCCTCAAACAACTCATCTTTGACAAAGCCATCCGTAACAAACAGTGGAAAAAGGAAATCACATTCATCAAATTTTACTGGGTAAACTGGCTAGACACATGCAGAAGAATGAAACTGGTTTCCCATTTGTCATCATAAACAAAAATAAACTCAAAATGGATCAAATACTTAAGTGTAACACTTCAAATTATAAGAATCTTAGAAGAAAATGTAGAAGACTCCCTACTGGACTCAGAGTAGGCAATGAATTCATGATCAAGTCCTCAAAAGATTTTGGCAGCCATTGACATTTTGTGCTTTTGACATCCAACAAATAATATTATGATGGTTCAATGATCCAGGATCAACAGAAACAGATGATTTTCCCAATGATAATAGCAGTTTAATGCTACATCACAATACCTGCATCACTCACTTCAATTCATCTCATCATGTAGGCATTTTATTATCTCACATTATCACAAGAAGAATGATGTTTATAGTATGATAAGATCTTTTGGGAGAAAGACAGAGAGAGAGTGAAAGTATGAGGGAGAGCTCATATTAACATAACTTTATTACAGTATATTGTTATAATTATTATATTTATTATTAGTTACTGTTGTAAATATCTTATACTGACTCTTTATAAATAATCATATGTGTGTATGTATAAAAAATGGAGTATGGTGTTAGGTACTACCTGCAGTTTCAGACATTTACTGGGGGTCTTGAAATGCATCCCTCATAGATAATGGCAGGCTACTCTAGGACTGGTGAAATACCCAGGTTATGCAAGTCCTTATACTATAAATAACCAGTACTATGGTCAACATCACCAAGAGTGTCAGCATCCTAACTAGAGTGCTTCAAGAAGCTCGATGGGCAGTGTTGCATAACTGAAATATTTTCCTCCACCAATCTCTTGGAATCTACTGGACTAGTATCCTCAGAGCCTACACCTGGCTCTTTAATACAAACTTTTATGTTAATGTACCTTTTTTTCGTTTTAGACATCCCCTTTTACGGTACTTTATCTCTAGGAAAATAAGACAGATTTGTCACTACTTCTCAATAAATGGCTCAAACAGTCTTGCAGAAACAATGCCAACAAGAGTCCTTGAGAAAATTTCCTATGGCTTATTTTGCCCCATTAAAGAGGTTTATAATTATTTCTGAGTTTTTTAGTGAGCAATGATAATTTGTTTAAACAAGGAGAAACTTACAATGCTGAACTTTACCTGAGTTTTGTATTTCTGAAAACAGCAATTGTTGAAAAAAATCTCCCATTTGGTGTTTTGCAAAATGGTTAATGGAAAGGGTCACCCTGCTCTCTTGTATTCTAAGACCCATCTCTATCCTTCCTCATTGACTTCCTAGTTTAGTTGCCTCTATAAAACCCCATTGTACTTTTCTTTTCTATTCATTGAGATTTATTTATTTATTTTATCATTTATTTATTCTTTTAAGAAATATTAAGATTCTTTCTATTGCAATAGACTGAATAAATTCATCTTCTTAATTGTCCAGTGAATCTTGTTTATCACATATTATTAAAATTATTTCCACAGATAAAGCCTATATTTTACACTACTAATGCATCTTGTGCTTCACCTTTGCAACAATCATCTCAATTTAACATAAACCTTTTCTTTTTCTCTTAATTGTAAAATCCATAGTAACAATTTTTGCCATGCTTTATCATCTTTAGACCCTAGATTCATGTCCAACATAAAAAAGTTTGATGTTTCTTGAAAGAATAAATAAATGATATGTATGCTTTGTGTAGAAAAAGCTTATGCCAAATTTATTGTGTCATTTGGATTATCCAGGTTTTTGTTTGTTTGTTTGCTTGAAACATCTGTTTGTTAGTGTGTGGGAAGTTGGTATGGCCCCTCTCTTACGTTTCACATCTTCTTGGTTACATATAAAGTTACATAAAACTAAAGCAAATATAATTCAATATACAGGTAAAATTTACCAGATACTTTAAAAATTCTCAAACGCATAAAAATCTGTACATGTTTGATGACTCTCACCTCTATGTGGAAGAAAAATTTCTCTTGACAATGTTTTAAATAAAATGTTTTATTTCTATATTTTCTGCATTACTCATTATAAGAAGGCAATATATCTTGACTTAAATAGAGAATACCACTTTAAAACTCATATTATATTATATTATGTTATGCTATGTTATGTTATATTATAACTATTCCCACTTTTTCCAGGTGTTTCTAAATTGAAACAAGTAGTAATGTCACTTAACCTATTCTACACTACATAAGTTATAAGACAATATCGTGTTGTAGTTAATCAGCTACCCAATAAAGGCTTAAGTCATTACAAATTATATAGGTAAGACAAAAATGAAACAGATGGCCCCATCAGCTCTGTAAGTATTGTTAAATGTTATGCCACAACTGATTGCTGATAGTGGTTCAAAGAACCATAATTCCTTGTGTGTGTGTGTGTGTGTGAGTTGGAGTCTCACTCTGTCGCCCAGACTGGAGTGCAGTGGCACACTCCTGGCCACCACAGCTGGGCTCCAGCGATCCTTCCGCCTCAGCCTTCCTATAGCTGGAACTACAGGTGTGCGCTACCACACCTGGCTTATTTTTTGATTTATTGTAGAGAGAAAGTTTCGCCAAGTATTCCCGGTGTGTCTCAAACTCGCAGGCTCAGACAATCCACTCGCCTCAGCCTCCCAAAGTGCTGGGATTACAAGCTGAGCCACCAAGCCTGGCCCCATAATACCTTAATGGTATGCAACTAAGAGAGTTATTTGCACAAGTATCAGATCTATACTTTGGTTTCTGTTTGAGTTTCTCTTAATGTGCAGACCTTACTAAAGATTAAACTTGGTTTGGACTTAAATTAAAAAAAAAAAAGCAAAGTAGTGGAAATTAAAGCCCATTTGAGTCCTATATTATATGAATACTGCATTCATATATTTGTAAATCATTAAAATGTTCTTTCAAATTCCTGTTCTTTATGATACCATTTACCACTATTCAATTTGCACTGGCAGGAAAGCTTTTTTTCTTGTCAAATGAGAAAATAAAATGTTACTTTAAGAAAAAAATGAACCAAACAAGTAAAAAGTAGCCAGCATGCAACATTACACTCTCTCTCCCCTTTTCTACTCAAATGCTTTGTATATGAATACATCTGTTGACTTATTTAATTCATATGGCACTTCATCATTTTAAGTACCTAAAATTTTCTACACAAATAAAAATGTCATATTGCATCATATGAATCAATAGGCTAAAAAGGAAAGCCTCAACCCTTTGTTTGCATTTTGCTAAATGTCTTTAAAATCTCACCATTCATATTTTGAGTAAATGAATACTATGTCTGCTAATGGATTAACCATTATTAAAAGTGTAAAAAGCTTTTACATTTTTAATGGAAACGTGTTGCTATCGTTTACCTGCATTATATTCAATTGTACCATATAATTGACCTCATTTATTCAGATATAAAGGTCATTTCCATTCTTAGTATCTTATTACAATTTTGCACTTTTATTACATTGAGGCTGACATAATTATTTTAACATTCTTTAAAACGCACTGGCCACCAGAATTCAAGTCTTTATTTGACTCTAATAGATGGGGGTTAGATGTGCCTTCTAAAACACGTTTGCAAATTTGCATCAGTTCCACTAGGATGCGTTTGGTATCCTAGCATACTACATAAATCAGATGTTAGAATCAGTAAAAGAACACTGGAGAAAATGGTTGTTTCTCACACCATTTCAAATCCTTTACCTTAACTCATTCCAAGCATTGATGCCATACTCTCCTGAACTAAGGGTATAGATGGTGTTTTCAAAATAACAAACTCTATCCTGTCGGTCAAAATACTTCAAAGTGACACATTACACAAACTTAAGTGCTAGGATTTGTGATAGGATATCAGTGTCTGTGGTATTACTCCTTGCAACCAATCTTAGAAAAGGCATATTCTATTCCTGAGCATTTTCCGTTTTTGAAAATTTGTTTATTAAAATATTTATTAACAGTTCATCTTTTTCAGGCATTTACAAGGGTTGGAAATATAATAAAAAGCAAAATAGGCCAGGATCGGTGGCTCAGCCTGTAATCTCGCGCTTTGGGAGGCCGAGGTGAGTGGATTGCCTGAGCCCGCGGGTTCGAGACCCGTCTGGGCAACTTGGCGAGACTTCATCTCTACAATAAATCAAAAAAATTAGCCAGGCGTGGTAGTGCGCGTCTGTAGTTCCAGCTACCTGGAAGGTTGAGGCGGAAGGATCAGCGGAGCCCAGCAGGTCGAAGCTGCGGTGGCTGGGAGCGGCCACTGCACTCTAGTCTGGGCAACGGAGTGAGACTCCAACTCAAAAAAAAAAAAAATATATATATATATATATATACATATATATATATATATATACACAAATTTCTGCTCTCATGGAGCTTATATTCTAGAAGAGAAAGACACAAAAAACAAAGTAGCAAAAAAGATAATTTTTAAAAATATTGACATGATGGCAAATAAATAAACAGGGTAACATTATGGGGACTAATGGATGAGGAAGAGAAAGATTAGTTTAGAAAAAGCAAAGGCCCTCTAAGAACATGACACTTGAGCTAAGGCCTGAAAGATATAAAGTAGAAATCATATGAAGGAATATAATTTGAATTAGAAAGACAGATTTAGTTGATATCATTGTGGGTCTTAGTACTAAGGAGATGAGTCTGAAGAGAAACTCCACTTCAAATCTGTATCCCAGAAGGATTTTTGAAATGTATAAGATGAAAGATGGAGTTATTATCTACTCCATCCCTCCGTTTTGCCTTTGCTAATTTCTATACTGCACTTTTCTCTTTAATGATAAAATTGTTAGGATAAAGTTTTTCTGTAAGATGGAGAGAAAAATCTATATTTCTATGAGTGGATATGCTTAAAATGTTATTTCCCCATAAGACAACATAGAAAGGTAATTTCAGCTACTTCGTGTGTCTTCTTTTTGTATATCGACAACTGCTTGATGGGGAAAGTGTTAGACACTCTAAACATTGTTTAAACCAATAACATCATTACTAGACCTAATCAAATTATTCCAAACATATCTTTCACTAAAAATCATTTGCATAATAGTTCAATAGAGCTCATTATGTACCTGTAGATACAAAAGAAAGATTTGGCACATGTCCAACACAGATAAGGCACTCAATAATATGTTGAAAGAATAGTTGCATGTATAAGTAAGTTCTTTTCAAAATAGGAAAAACATACCATCATTCAAGATGATATAAAAATACTGGGGATGTACCTGAGAGTGCATGTAATTTCAGAAATAACAGCTTAATTTTAGTTCGATCTTTAATTGTTTTAAAATTTAAATAGCATTAAAAGTAGATTCAAGTTAGGTGTATGTCCAGGAATATAAAAACTTTTATGCACGCAAAAAATTATACAAAATGTTTATAGCAGCATTATTTATACTATTGAAAAACTTGGAACAATCCAAATGTTTACCAACTGATGAATGAATAAAAAAATTGTGGTATATCCATATAATGGAATATTATTCAATCAATAGAAGGAATTACATATTAATACAAGCAACAATATGAATAATATTTGAAAACATTACACTAAGGAAAAGAAGCCAGTGGCAAAAGACCACATACATGTGACTACTTTTACATGAAATGTTCAGAATAGGAAAATCCATTAAGGTAGAAAGTAGATAAATGGTTATATAGAGCTGGAAGGAGAGTGAATGGGCTGCAACTACTAAGGAGATGATGGAAATGTTTTAATGGTAGATTGTTGTGATGGTTGCACAACTTTGGACATACTAAAATCCATCAAATTATGCACTTTAAATGGATGTACTGTATATGTAGATTATGTATTAGTAAGATTTTAAAAATTAAAACGTAGATACAGACTTTTATGTTTACTGAAGGTGTTATGTTTTTTGTTTTTTTAAATCATTATTTGGGAAAATTATATATTATATCAGAATCAAACAAAATAAGCTGAAACATCAGAGGACTATATTTAAAAAGAATGTACACTTGATAAAATGACTTCTGCTCTCTTATTTTAACTTCCTATTTTTCAATTTGTAAACTCAGAGGAATTAAAAATAATTACACTGAATAATACAGACTGTTTGAAGTACTTTATAGAATTTCCTTTCATTTTATAAATCAATTTGCCTCTGAATTAGTTAATTATTTTATTTTTACTGATTTTTAGTTATTAAAACTAAACATTACAGGATTCTAAATATCACATTCCCAGTCTAATACAATATCAATTCGAGGGGGGTATATTACATTGTCAGCTGATAATAGAGGACTGCCAAATAAGATCATAAAAAATAAATTGTAATATAATTTAATCTTTGAAAACACATGCCAACAATTTGTTTAATCAAGCATATTCATATCAATATATAATATGCTTGATTGAATGAATGAATCTGAGAACAGTAATTCAGAATCCAGTAATTCAAAAATATTTATTTAGCACTCACTGAGAACCACACACTGATCTTAGTACTGAGTAGAAAGATGAATAAGACATAGTTCCTACATTACAGATATAACTGAAATAGTTTTAAATACGGTGGTTATGAAGACCTAAAAAACACCTTACTCCAGTCAGATAATCAAAAATTATCACTAGGACTGAGGCCAAATTAGAATATAAATGAAGAAAGCTATACTATAATCAATCTGTCATCAAATACTTGCAAATATTTTAACAGTAGAAAGGTGTAGAAGTTTAGGCAAAAGACACTGAAAAAATAAGAATTTATCAGCGTTTAACCATTGCTTTTAAATTGAAATGACACTGTTCCTCAACAATCCTAAAATTTAGAAAGACTCATTCTATTGTGACTCATCAGTAATCAAATTATCTAGAATGTGGATAAATGCTTCTCAAAGGTAATATTATTTACTCTGATTTCATGATCATTAATTTGTCTTCTGATTACTAACTCAGTTGCCCAATAAATGTTGACCTTAGAATTCTTAAAATCCTTTGTATTGTACTCTAATTAAGGCAAAATATTTTCCAAATGTAAGTAATAAATTTGCATGCTGATATATGAATTGATTTTTATAAGTTCAGTAAATGTGAATCATTACTTTCACTTCCCTCTTCTTTGAAATCAAACCCTTAGTGGACTGAAAAACTCAATTTTCTACATCTTCAAGACATCAAGTTGGATAATTGGAATGCCACAAAAGACTGCTAGATGAGGAATCTTCATTTGCATGTATATTTTTCTTCACAGTCTTGTATCACTTATGCAAATTTAAATTATTCAACTTGGTTATGTCTAAATAGCACCAACATTACTGGTTAAAATCTGAATGGTTAGTCAAATGCCGTATTTGAAGATGTAGGTTTGTAGACACTGTAAATTTTTATATACATGAGTAAGTCAAAATGAGTTCTTCACAAATGAGTTTGGGTGGAGGAACAGGAGTACGTACATGGCTAAGAAGACATGCCAATATGTCTATATCCCATTTATTTTGCTTTTGCACATGGTGAAAAGATTTTATAAACATTTCTTCTTTCTATCTCTCTCAACATTGTTGTCATCATTTCATTTTTATATATGATATGAACACTCAGTACATTACTACTGTTTTTACATTAAAAAGTTATGTCATACAACAGTATACAGAAGTTTAAACAAAAATTGTCATATATTACATTTATTTATTCCATTTCTGATGTTCATTTTTTCTTCATATGGGTTTAATTCATTGTCTTGTAATATATTTTTGATGCCCAAAGAACTTCTTTAACAATTCTTGTTGAGTAAATCTGTGGGCAATAAATTTCATCAATTTTTTTTTGCCTTTGTATATATTCCATTTCTAATCTAAGTATTTAAGATAGTAATTTTAGAGGTAACAGTTCAATGCCAGTGTCAATGTTTCAATTATTTATCATAATAGAATACCATATAAGATGTCATTAACTTAGGACTAATATATGGCCAATTTTAAAGCATAATTTGTTTTGCTATACTGTGAAATGAATGGAAAGTTGGACCACACTGTTTTAAAGGACACTTATGCTTCGGTAATTACACTATGTTTAAAATATAATACCCAAGAGCTAGTCTGCATTTGTCTTTTTGTCATTAGGAACTTAGTAAGGTGACTTATTTTAATTGAAACTCATTGTTTTTATTTTTTCATTTCCTGAAAAAAAGTAGAATTCTAATGAGTAATGAAAAAAGACTAAATGCACAGGTACAGGAAGGAAAAACTGAATATTTTGATTCCTAAGATCAAGACAAGGCTTTATACATATGAACTGGTTATTTTTTTATGTCCACTTGATGGGCCATGGCATGCCCATACATTTGGTGAAACATTATTCTGGGTGCATCTGTGAAAGTGTTTATGGATGAGATTAACATTTCAATTGGTAGATTGAATAAAATAGATTCCCCTCCCTAATGTATACAAGTCTTATCTAATTAAATAAAGAACTGACTGGAAGAAAAAACCTGAGTAAGCAGGAACTTCTCCTGCCTGGCTGTTTGAGATGGCACATTGGTCTTTTTCTGTATTTGTACTCAAATTGAAAAAAAAAATGGCTTTCCTAATACCCGACATATCCTTTGGTTACTACCCATTTTCAGAACCCATAATTGGAATAAACAAGCTTAGTATCTGGCAGAATTTCCACATTGCTTCTCTGACCTATTGAGTTAAGACTATTATGGTGGGAAAGACTAAGTAGAAGTCAATAGTTTTGCCTTTACCCAGTAAAATAGAAAACCCAATAAAATGTCATATTCCCAGAAGAATTGTGGAAAACGGTGTTATCATTAAGTATTTGAAAGATACAGATGTTATGATTCCCACTACATTCTCATTCAAGTCTTCTATTTGGCCTGTGCAGAAGATAGTTATTGAATAATGACAGTGGATTATTACAAGTTTAACCAGATGGTGATTTCAATTGTAATTGCTGTGACAGATGTACTTTCATTGCTTGAGTAAATTAACAGATCCCCTAGAACCTGGTATATAGCTATTGATCTGGAAAATGCCATTTTCTTGATATCTGTTAGTAAATACCACCAGAAACATTTTGCTTTCATATAGCATAGCCAGCAATACATCTTCACTGTCCTGCTTAAAAGATATATCAATTCTTCCTCCTTTTCCATAATTTGTTTTTTAAGGATTTTTCTTATTTTTTCACGCCATGACATTGATAAATATTATGCTGATTAGGCCTAGTGCACAAGAAGTAGCAACTACTTTAGACTTAGAGACATTTGTATGTAAGAGGGTAGTCACCAAATTCAACTAAAGTTTAGGGACTGTCTATGTCAGTAAAATTACTAAGGATCAAGTGGTGTGGAGCATGTTCAGATAACCCTTCAAAGGTGAATAAAAAAATGGTTGCATCTGGCTTCTCCTACACCCAAAAAAGGGACATAATGCTTTATAGGCCTCCAGATTTGGAGGAAATAATACTGCTCATTTGTGTGTTAATCTGGCTCATCTGCTGAGTGACATAAAAAGTTGCTAATTTTGAGTGCAGCCCAGAAACTTTATATAAGTGAAGTTATACAATGCATATCCTTTTTTGTGTAGCTTACTTTACTTTGAATAATGTTTTCAAGGTTCAACTATTTTGTGTTATGCATCTGAAAAAAGTCACCACAACTGATCTGGGCTGCTGTGCAAGCTGCTGTGCCACTTGAGGCATATGATCCAGCACTTCCAATGGCACTTGAGGTATCAGTGGCGTATAGGGATGATGTTTGGAGTCTTTGGCAGCCCCCAGTTGAATCACAAAGGAGGCCTTTAGGATTTTGTATAAAGACCCTGCCATCATCCACAGATAACCATCCTCCTTTTTGAGGTATTTTTTTGGCCTGCTACTGGGCCTTAGTAGAAACTGGACACTTCACCAAGTTTCCATGCAACTTGAACTGCCTTTCATATACTGAATGTTATCTGACACACCACGTCATAAAGATGGGTGTACACAGCAGCACTCCATTAATTCAAATAAAAGTGATATGTATGTGATTGGGCTCAAACAGGTCTTGAAGGCATGAGTAAGTTATGTGAAGAAGTGGCCCAAATGCTTATCATTTGTACTCCTGCTACATTGCCTTGTCTCTACCAACCTGTACTGATAGCCTCATGGGGAATTCTCTATGAGCAGAGAAAATGAAGACTCAAGCCAATTTTACAGGTGGTTCTGCATGTTATTCAGTCAGCACCAGAAAGTGGACACTATAACTCTTTATGGGGATATCCTTGAAGGACCCTGGATAAGGGAAATCCTCCCAGTGGGCAGATACAGTGCACCTGATTTTTACTTTTCTGGGGGAAATGGACAGACATACTATACACCTCTTCAAGGGCTGTGGTCAATGGTTTAAATGAATGGTCAGCGACTTTGAAAAACCATGATTGGAAAATTGGTGTCAAGAAAATTCGGGGATGAAATATTTGGATAGATGTCTCTGAGTGGACAAAAAAATTTGATGATATTTGTGTCCTATGTGAATGTTAACCAGAGAGTAAACACAACAGAAAACAATTTTAATGATCAAGTCCATAGGTTGATATAAGGAGCATTTGTTAATTCTGTATTTAATTTTTTGAGAAACTACTATAGTATTTTTCACAGTGGATGCACCATTTTTCATTACCAAGGGCAATGACCAAGTGTTCCAATTTCTCCATAACCTAGCCAAATGTCTTTCCATTTAAAAAAAAAATAACCATTCTGATAGATGCAAAATCATATCTCATTGTGATTTTGATTTGCATTTACCTCATAATTATTATAGCTATTCTGAGTATCTTTCAATGTGTCTACTGGTCATTTTCATATATTCTTTGGGAAAAAGTTTACTAAGGTCCTTTGCTCATTTTAAATTGAGTTTTTTTAATTGTTCAATTGTAGTATTTATTTATATTCTGCAGTTACACTATTATCTGATATATGATTTGCAAATATCTCCTTTCATTTTGTAGGTGGTCTTATACTCGATTGATAATGTCTTTTAATACACAAAACCTTTAGTTTTGGTGATGTACAATTTTTTCATTTTTTGTTATTTGTGGCTTTGGTGTCATAGCTGAGAAATCATGGTCAAATACAATGTTATAAAGCTTTAAGTTTACATTCCCCCCCCCCCCGTGTTTTCTAGTTTTAGCCCTTGCTGTTAGGACTTTCATCCATTTAAGTTATTTTTTTGTTATTATTTTGCATGTGAATATCCAGTTTTCCCAACACTATTACTTGAAAAGACTCTTCATTTAATGGTCTTGGCAACTGTATAGAAAATCATTTGACCTTAGCTGTAAGCTTTTACTTCTCAACTCTCTATTTTGTTATATAGGTCAATACGACTGTATTTATGCCAGTATCACTCTGTTGATTACTGTAGCTTTGTAGTAAATTTTGAATTAAGAAATGTAACTCCTCCAACTTTGTTGTTTCTTAAGCTTTGTTTGTTTGTTTGTTTGTTTTGGTTATTTGGCGTTTCTAGAGATTCCATATGAATTTTATCATAGAATGAGATACTCTATTACTGTTAAAAAAAAAAAACTCATTGGAATGTTGATAGGGATTGCATTAAGTCTGTAATCTCTTTGGGTAGTATTTACTTCTTTAAAATATAGTCTTCCAATCTGTGAATACAAGATTTCTTTCCACTTATTTATATCTTCTTTAATTTCCATCAACAATGTCCTGCAGTTTTTGGCATACAAATATTTTGATTTCTTGGTTAAGCTTATTCCTAGGTGTTTTATTGTTTCCTTTATTTTTAAAAAATATATTTTATTTTATTATAGAGATATGCAGTACAAGTCAGGATTAGCTATACAAGTAGATTTCATGCAGGTGAAGTTTGGGCTTCCAGCTGATTCTCACTTCCCCTGATTTGGGGCCAGGTACTCATTGTGTTGCTGTAAGCTTCTGCTGCCAGTGTCCAGTGACTGCTGATCCCTCCCTTGTGTTAATGTCACTGAAGTTCAGGTCCTATTTATGAGAGAGAACATGCAATATTCAGTTCTGTGTATCTGGGATAGATCATTTAGTATGATAGTCTCCAATCCATCTAATTTGCTGTGAAGTCCATGGATTTTTTTCTTCTTTATGACTGTGTAACACATCATTATGTCTATGTACCTCATGTCCTTTATCCAGTCCACTTTTGATGGGCAGTAACATTGGTTCCATGTTTTTGCTATTGTGAATAGTGCAGCTGTAAACATTTGTGTGCATGTCTTTTTTGTGACACTATTGTAAATGTAATTGTTTCATTAATTTCCTTTTCATATTGCTATTGCCATTGTGTAGAAATATATCTGATCTTTTCATTTTGATCTTTTACCCTGTATTTACTTTTTCACTCTAATAGCTTATTTGTAGATACTTTAGTATTCTCTATATGTAAAAACATATTATCTGAAAATAAAGACAGCTGTGCTTGTTTTTTCCAATTTATACACATTTTACTTCTTTCTAGCTTGCATGTCCAATATTATGTTGAATAGACATGATAAACGTGTGCATCCTTATCTCATATTTGATCTTAGAGAAATATTGACTCCTTCACCATTTAATATAATGTTATTCTCACGTAGTCTTTATTTTTTATATTTATTTTTCTATTCTTTAGTATTTTCTTATGAAAGGGTGTGAAATTTTGTAAAGTTTTTTTTTGCATCAATTGAGATGATCAGTTTATTGAATTTCTTTTTTCTCATTCTGTTAATATGGTATATTACATTGGCTTTTTTTTTTTTTGGTGTATTGAACCATTCTGGAATTTTAGGAATAAATTTCATTTTCTAGTGGTTATAATCTTTTAAATATGCAGTTGAATTAGATTTGTTAGTATTTTGTTAACATTTTTAAAATAAAATATATAAGAAATATTGATTTTTTAGTTTTATTTTCTCTGCCTGGCTTTATTATCAGAACAATACTGGATTAATAGAATGTGTTATTTCCTTTCCAATTTTTGGTGTGTTTGAAAAAAAACTGGCATTTATTGTTCCTTAATACTTGATATAATATATCAGTTAAGGCATCTGGCCCATGGATTTGGATTTTCTTTGCAGGGAGTTTTGTGATTACTGATTCAATTTCTTTATTATTAGAGTTATATTCAGATTATTTTTTGTTTCTTCATGATTCTGTCTTGGCAGGTTGTATCTTTTTATGAATTATGAATAGTTTTATCTTATAATTATTTTTATTTCTGCAAAATTTATAGTAAGTTTCTCACTATTACTTAAGGCATCTCTTTTTTAATTATTTAATCTAGATCAAGGTCTGTGAATGTTGTTGATCTTTAAAAAAATTTTAGTTTACTATGTTTCTCTTCCTTATTTAGTTTATCTCTGTTCTAATATTTATTTTCTGCTTCTCCTAGCTTTAAGTTTTGTTTGCTCTTTCTCTAGTTTCTTATGGTATAAAGTTTGGTTGTTTCCATATATATGTATTTCTTTTTATTAACAATTTTTACTTGATGCAGAATTTCACTCTGTTTCCCAGACTGGAGTGCAGTGGCATGATCACAGTTCTCTGTAGAATCAATCTCCTGGGTTTAAATAGTTATCCTGGCTCAGTCTGCTGACTAGCTGGAAATAGGTGTATGCCACCACTCCTGGCTATTTAAAAAAAATTGAAGACATGGAGTCTCACTATGTTTCCCAGACTTTTCTCAAAATTCTGGTCTCAAGCAATACTCTCTACTCAGCCTCCCAAAGTGTTGGAATTACAAGCAGGAGCCACTGCCCCCAGCCTTATGCTCATAACTATAAATTTCCCTCTTAGATTTCCCTGCATCCCATACATTTTGGTGTCTTTTGTTTTTATTTTTATTTGTTTTAAAATATTTTCTCATTTTTCTTTTGATTTCTCTTTTAGCATATTAAGTAAAGGAACAATTTTACACTGAACACTTGTTAAAATATAAAGACAAATTTTACTTGTGCTGTTAGAGTAGGGAAGAAAGACTTCAGAATCAATCTGAGATCAGTTCTGAGTAAAGCAAATGCAGCTGCTGATTTACAGGTAATGAATAAAATGAGGGGGTCAGTAGATGTGAGAATACCAAGAATCAATACCAACAGTTGACAGATTTTTTTTTCTAAACTGATATAATAGTGTTTTTTGTTTTTTGTTTTTTTTTTCTGGCAGACCAAGGATTTTGATATTAAGGGTGAAAAAATGAGAATCCTTGTCTTATATCAAGGATTATCAGATATCAGTGGTGAGGGTTTCTTGATAAATAGACTGGGCAGGATTGCTTGCTAAAACTGAGCTCTGTAGGCCAAGGTTGAAGCCCAGTAAAGAATAGAGGTCAGAGGAATCTAACTAAAGTTTAACTAAAAAGGGAATCTTTGTCAATTGTTTAAGAGACTGTTGTTTAGTTTCCACGTATTTGTGACTTTTTCCCCTTCATTTCTGTTACTTATATTTATTTTTATTTCATTGTAATAAGGAACTGTAATTCACATTCTTTCAGTCTCTTTCACTATTTATTTAATTACATATTTATGTATGTATGTATTTATTTATTTAGAAATAAGTTCTTCTTCTGTCACCCTAGTTGGATTGTATTGGCAGGATCACAGCTCACCACAGCCTCGAACTCCTGGACTCAAGTCATTCTTCCACCTCAGTCTTTAGAGTTGCTAGGACTACATAATTATCCCACAATTCATGACTATTTCTAAAATTTATTTTGTGTAGAGAATAGTTCTCATTAGGTTACCCAATCTGGTCTTGAACGCCTAGTCACAAGCTATCCTCTCAACTGAGCCCCCCAAAATACTGGGATTATGGATGTGAGCCACTGTACCCAGTCTATTTCAATCTTTTTTAAATTTCAGAATTGTTTTATCACATAACTTATGGTCTATTCAGGAGAACGTTTCATGAAAACCTGAAAAGAATGAGTATTATGCTCCTGTTGGTTAGAGTACTGGGAATACATCTGTTAGGTATAATTGGTTTATAGTGTTGATCAAGTCATTATAGTGTTGTTCATTCAATTTCTTATTGATTTCCTACATGGTTATTTGATATGCATTTCATTTTGACAAGGTTAAGTTACTTTTTAATGTATGTCAAATTTGTTCATTTTGCATTTGATTGCTATTCAAGTTCTATCACACACTATCCAATGATAATTAAGCATATTCCTTTGAAGGATTCCCATGAATTTTTTTCTATTTATTCATGCACTGAGGATGGATAAGAGTATGGGAACTCTTTATTCTTCAATTATCATACAAAGTGGCACTTTTATGACAGTTATTATTGACACCCTAATAAAGCTAGATGAGATATTTTGCACACTATATGATAATAAACAATAAATTTTATTTATCTAAGTAAATAAAATAGCATTGCCATTTTCAATTAATTCTATACTTTGTATCACACAGGATAGTGCAAGTTCATTTAATCCAAAAATTATTCATCTAAGGGATATTTGCAAATACCTTTAACCAAGAAGATGAGTCCAAATTGTCATCATCACATTTTCTGTGTAATAAAAATAGAAAAATATAATTTTCCAAAACTCTAAGTTCAGAGCATACACAATAGAAATAAGACATTATTGGGGAGGGCGGAGCTTAAGATGGTGGCTGAAAGGTCATGCTGTAAGAATCGCTGTGGAGGCAAGTGTGTCAATAAAGATTCTCTGCATAAGCAGGCGGGCACTGGTGGGAGCATGAAAGTCCGTCTGAGGGGACACGGGTGCATGCACCTGGGTCACCCCTCTGAAAGAGACTGCAAGCCCCAACTGCCCTGAAATTAGAGTGCAGCTTGCAAGATCACATGCAGAAACATCTTCTGCCTGCGGGAATGCTCCTGAGAAAAGCCTGCAAAATCCAGCTGATTCCCAGCACCTGGCAACAGGCACACACCATCACCAGTCATACCGTATCCGCTGGAGTGCAGGATCGGATTACTGGAGAAAGAGCATCGGGGAATCCCAACAGGAATCCATGCCTGGTGAAGTGCCACTCACTGAAGCCATTTTCCAGGCGGAGATTTGCATTGACCTGTCCAGTTCTCCTGCAGCCTCCATCTTGTTGCCTAAGCAGCATGGACAAACTATTGCCCCAGGTGCTCCCTCATCATTGAAGTAGGAGAAAGACTGCTCTGGGCTTTTCCTCACCACTTGAGCACCTGATAGGGAGCTGGAAAGGGCTGCAAAAGGAGTCCAGATATCCAATCTCTGTGAATGGCAGATCAACTACTCAGGGCTTGATTATAGTCCAGAGGAAATATCCTGAAAGCACAAACTTCAGAGGGACCTGATGAGTGCTGAGGTCCAGATGCTACAACTCCTACCATGCTCCAGCAATGGGACAAAGGGTGTGGCCAGAAAAGGAGAGGAAGAACTCCAAAGAGATCACTGGTGAGCCTGGGACTGACTCAAACCCCTTCCTCCCCAGAAATCCTGTGAACTTCAGACCCACACAGCTGAGCCATGATTGAGAGGGACAAACCTAGATGGAGCCTGGACATTGGTCACAATAGGAGAACCCCATTCCAGGATAGGCCTGGCTGGGGCAACCTTGTGAGAATACATACCTGGGGAAGAGACTATCTTGTACATCCCCACCAGAGATCTCCCTGACCATACAAGAGAGGGAGGGGAGAACTGCAGCCCCATCCATCTCCACTGCCCCTCCTCCTTCCCTGCTTTGTTCCCTGAGGAGAGAGTGAAAGAGATGACTCTGCAGGAGAGATCTGATTAGAGGAACAATTACAGAGCCTGCCACAAGAAGACGGGTTTTGTCATTTGTTTTTGTTTTGTTCTGTTTGTAAATTTTCAATTAGTTTTAAATTTTAAAAATGTTCTGACTGTTAGTTCATCTATTTTAAAAATATTTTTCCTTTGTGCATGAATGTATATGTTAGACTTTGATCTGCATCAACCCTCCCTCCAAATTTTTTTCTTTTCTTTTTCTGTTTCTTTATTCTTTTATTTGTCTGAAGGAGACCAGATCATAAGCTGACAAGGTCCTTGTGTTCTTGGCTTGTGTTCAAGGAACCAAACCTATACTCCCTCATCTCGGAGCAGATGTGACGAGGGGGGCAGACAAGCACTGCCACTGTAGCAGGCCTTGAATACTATAGACAATGGTCTCGTCTGGAAGCTTTGCATTCTAGCCAAAGGCAGGTGACGGATGCAGCCTGCTATGTAAAACATAGTGGGCCTTGAGTACCCCAAGCTCGTAGGCAAGGTCTCACTTGGAAGCTCTGCATCCTAGCAAAAGGGTGGCTGTGAGGAATGCAGCCTGCTATACAAAGCAGTGTCTTGAATGCCCATACATCTGGGTGCACATAGTACAGATAAAGTCTTAGCTACAATAAAGCCTTAGGTACAAAAAGATAAACACAGAACAGCTCGCCTTCTAGTAACAACATAATTCCACTGTGGTTCACTCATTTCCCCTAACCTTGATTTGTTACTTTAAAATAAAGCAAAGCAACATGATGTCAATCATACCTGGCCCAGATGACTGCCCCAAAAGCTGATACTGCTTGTTTTTACAGTAATCCCTTGTACAGCTTTGCCCTAGTTTTGCCTTATATAAGAAGCATGCTAAATAATAAATGGGCTCTCACCTATTGAGGGGAGAGACCTCCCAATCCCTCTGTTTCTTGTCTTTCTGTCTCATTCCCTCCCCCCACCTTAGGCCCTGCTCTGTGGAGGCTGGACCTCTGCATTTGTCATTCTCTGTTTATGGGTGTATGTGAATGATTGAATGTTCATCTTTTGATTTTGTTGTTGGTTTTTGCTCTTTTGTTCTTATGGGTTTTTTTAATATTCATTTTTTATAGTCTAAGGGGTGTGTCAATATATGTGTGAGGGTTCCACCTGAATCTTCCCCTTTTTTTTTTCTTTAATCTTTTTTCATTTTTCTTGTTCTTCCCCTTTTGGTCTTATTGTCTTTCTTCTTTATTCGCTTTGTACTAGGCATGTGTGTCTGTGCTTAGTTTTCTTGGTTTTTTTTTTTATGATTTGCTTTGTTTCACTTTGTTGTTATTCCAGATTGTTTTGTAGTGTGTGTTGGTTTCTGCTTTGCATGGTCATATAGAGTGGTGTTGGGGAATGGCTCTCAGGGAACACATACCACAATAAGTGAACATTTTAATTTGCAAGTAGCATCTGATTTCTAGCACCCCATTCCCCCACTTTACTCTCATTTTAAAAACTACAAGAGATAGCAAAGTTTCCCATCTGTTATCTTATTTCAAAATAAAACAAATCCAGAGCCCAAATCAGGGAAGAATAGAGGACTGAGCAAACATCAAAGGGAAAGCCTCTTCCACTGACACTGAATAATAGAACTAAAGAAAAAACAACATACAAACAAGAGATCTATCACAAATGAGGAAAAGCCAAAGAAAGACCTCAGGGAACTCCAAGTCTACCAAAGACAAAATTCCTGAGAAATCAGACCTTGGTGCCCAAACAATGGAAGTCACCAACAACTGGCCCCAGAATACAACAGGGATTAGGGAAAAGTTGGAAAGAGTGAATGAGGCTCAAGAAAGACAAGGTGCAACACTGAAAGAACTTGTATCAGAGATTCTGGCAATAAAAATTTCATCCAGTAAATAAATAAGATGACAAGCATGGAAAGCAGAATTAATCTAGCTGAAAAAAGAATCTCAGAACTTGAAGACCAGAACATGGAATCAACACGATATGTAAAATACATAGAAGACTCAGAAGGAAAGAACAAAGCCTACAAGAAATGTGCGCTTATATCAAGAGGGAGAATCTATGCCTGATTGGTATCCCAGAAGAATGGGAAAATGAGAACTACTTGGAACAAGTATTCCAGGAGTTAATCCAAAAAAATTTTCCCCATCTCACCAGAGATGTGAACAACCAAGCACAAGAGATAAAGAGAAACCCCACAAGACATCTAATGAGAAGACCAACCCCTAGACACATAGTAATTCACCTACACAAAGTAGGCACAGAGGAAAAAATCCTAAAGACAGCAAGAGAAAAATTTCAGACTACCTACTGGGGAAAACCAATCAGAATAGCAGCAGACCTATCGGCAGAAACACTACAAACAAGAAGGGACTGGAGCCCCATATTCAAAGTCCTCAAAGAAAAACAATTTCAACAAAGAAATTCCTATCCAGCTAAGCTCAGCTTCATCAGTGATGGAGAATTAAAATCCTTCCCAGACAGCCAATCCCTAACAGATTATGCAGTTTCCAGACCAGCTCTACAGGAGACACTTAAAAAGGTATTAAGCACAGAAGAAAGAAAAATAACAAAAATAAAACAGAATGACCACACACTTCTTAAGAGAACAGCAGAGCACAAAATCAACAGAGAATACAGTGCAACAAGAAACTTGAAAACACATGCATACATTTACCCCAAAGCTAAAAGAAGATAAGCGAACAAAGAAAAAACTTCATGAGAACCTCATGACAGGGATAAGCAATCACATTTCAATAATCAGCCTGAATGTGAATGGACTAAATACACCACTGAAAAAACACAGAATGGTGGACTTGATAAGAAGCCATGACCCCATTATTTGCTGTATCCAGGAGACTCATCTCACTACAAGGGATGCACACAGACTCAAAGTTAAAGAATGGAAAGTGAATTTCCAGCTAATGGATCACAAAATAAGGCAGGAGTTGCAATCAATATCAGACAAAACAACCTTTAAGATAGCAACAATTTAAAAAGTTACAAAAGGACACTACATAATGATAATATGTTCAATCCATCAACAAGAAATATCTATCCTAAACATATATGCACCCAATACAGGAAAACCAGCATTTATAAAGCAACTACTAAATAAACTATAAAAAGATATTTACTCTAACAGTATTATAGCAAGGGACTTGAATACCTCACTGACAGCCCAAGATAGATCATCGAGGCAAAAAATCAACAAGGTCAGAACCTAAATTTGACACAACCAAATTGACTTAATAGATACCTACAGATTATTCCATGCAACAACCACAGAATATACATTCTACTCATCACTGCATGGAACATACTCCCAGATGGACCGCATCCTTGGCCATAAATCAATCACAGACAAATTTCATAAGGTTGAAATCTTGCCATACACAATCTCAGATCACAGTGGAATAAAAATAAATATAAAACCCAACAACATTTCCCCAAAGCCCACAAAGACATAGACACTAAGCAGCGTGATTCTGAACAATGACTGGGTCAACACTGAAATCAAAGAAGAAATTGAAAGATTCCTGGAAACAAATGAAAATGAAGAAACATCTTACCAAAACCTCTGGGATGCCAGGAAATCAGTTCAAAGAAGAACATTTATATCTCAACGAGCACACATCAAGTAAATGGAAAGATCACAAGTGGAGACCCTAACAAATCACCTAAGGAAGCTGGAAAGAGAAGACCACCAAAACCCCAACTTTAGCAGAAGAATCCAAATCACAGAAAAAAATAGCCCAAATACAGGACACAGAAGACAAAAATATTATAGAATACATCAACAAAACAAAAAACTGGTTCTTTGAAGGAATTAACAAGATTGATGGGTCTCTAGCCAGAATGATCAAGAAAAAGAGAGAAAAAGCCCAAATAAACACAATCAGAAATACAAAATATCAAATCACAACTGACCCTAAAGAAATACAAAAGATTATTAGAGATTACTATGCATACCTATATGGAAAAAAAACTTAATAACCTAGATGAAATGGAGGACTTTCTGAAATCATACAACCTCCCCAGGTTAAAAAACAAGAAGACATTGAGACACTAAATAGACCAATGACAACACAGGAAATTGACTCTGTCATATGAAAACTACCTATCAAAAAAAGCCTTGGCCTGTATGGCTTTCCAGCAGAATTCTACAAAACGTACAAGCAGGAGCTGAGACCTATCCTACTGAAAGTATTCCAGGCAATTGAGAAAGATGGAATTCTCTGCAAATCATTTTACGAAGCTCACATCACACTGATACCCAAACCGGGTAAAGATGCAACGAAGAAAGAGAAGTACAGGCCAATATCTCTTATGAACATAGATGCAAAAATCCTCAACAAGATTCTAGCAAATTGGATCCAAAAACATCTCAAAAATCATCCATCACCAAGTAGGCTTCATCCCCAGGATGCAGGGCTGGTTCAATATTCGCAAGACCATAAATGTCATTAAATACATCAACAGATGTAAAAACAAGAACCACATGATTATCTCATTAGATGCAGAAAAAG
>CAUYQG010078414.1:0-14682 GCA_963574415.1 Tarsius wallacei | reverse complement strand
ACTCCGTCACCTGTAGACCGGAGTGCAGTGGCCGCTCCCGGCCACCGCAGCCTCGACCTGCTGGGCTCCGACGATCCTTCCGCCTCAGCCTTCCGAGTAGCCGGAACTACAGGCGCGCGCTACCACGCCCGGCTAATTTTTGATTTGCTGTAGAGATGAGGTCTCGCCAAGTTCCCCGGGTGGGTTGCGAACCCGCGGGCTCAGGCAATCCACTCACCTCGGCCTCCCAAAGCACTGGGATTGCAGGCTGAGCTACCGGGCCCGGCCAGACCTTTGTTTCTTTACCACCATAAACTTTCTTTCTTTTTCTTTTTCTTTTTCTTTTTTTGAGTTGGAGTCTCACTTTGTCACCCAGGCTGTAGTTCAGTGGCATGCTCACAGCCACCACAGCCTCGACCTGCCGAACTCAGGCGATCCCTCTGCCTCAGCCTTCCAAGTAGCTGGAACTACAGGTGCACATCATGACACCCAGCTAATTTTTTTATTTATTGTAGAGAGAGGTCTCACCATGTTGCCCAAGTTGGTTATTCATAGCCTTTTAAAAGGTTATGAGCACTACCCACACACCAGAATGTTTAAAATTTAAAAAAAAAACAAACACCTGACCGTGCCAAATGCTGTGAGCAATGCAGACTCTCATACGTTGCTGGTGGGAATGCAAAGTAGTAGAGTGTGGCTATTGGTGGGGGAGGGGGCCAAAGCCAGGAAACACGGTGACAGCCATAGCTCAAAGAGCACCTGGCCACCCCAGAGTCTAGAAAGGCAATGACCACATTTATTTTTAAATAAACTACATTAAAAAAAAAAAAAAGCAGTACAGTGTATAGCCAGTTTGGAAAGCCCCTAGGTAGTTTCTGGCAAAGTTAATCACACACTTAACATACGACCCAGTGACCCAATTCTAGGTATTTACTCATGAGAAAATACAACGTGTACTCACACAAAAGCCTGAAGATGAATGTTTATAGCTCATAGAAGCGTTACTCGTAATTGCCTCAAACCAGAAATCGCCCAAAGTCCTTCACCCGGTAGATAAACAAACTCTGGTATACCCATACAGAAATACTACTCGGCAGTGAAAAGGAATGAACTACTGATACAAGCCACAAAATGAATAAATCTCACATATGTGATGCCGAGTAAAGGAAGCCAGGCTCAAAAGGCTCTGATTCCATTTGCATGACATCTGGAAAAGGGAAAATTACAAGCCAAAAGACAGATGAATGTCTGCCAGAGGCAAGGGACGGGGTAGGGGTTGACCATAAGGGGGCAGCATGGGACACTTATGGGGGGATTGTGGTGGTGGTCACATGACTGTCTGTACCCTTTTGCAAAAACATACAGGACTATGCTAACACGGGTGGATTTCACTGCCTGCAAATTACTCCTCAATAAACCTAACAGTGTATCCGTGTCACTCTCCTGATCCCCCTTCCACCTCATTCCCCTCTGCAGTGGAGCCACTCCCCAGACCCTCGTCAGATGGAGCCCCCTGGAAAAGCCTAAGGACCAGAGCTCCAGCACAGACTCTGCCCTCACTGGGCGGGCTGCCCTTGCAGTCCCTGGTGAGCTTTAAAAATGCTGATGCCTCAGCCCTCCACCTGGGGAGTCTGCGTTATGGTTGGAGGGTGCAGCCTGAGTATTGGGATTTTTTCAGAAGCTTTCCAGGGAATCCTAGTGGCCTAGACTCTGAGTTCCCTGACAGCAAGGACTATAATTTATTCGACTCTGTAGCTCCAGATAATCAATACATGTTTGCAGTGCAGCGAGCAGAGGCAGACGGCGCAGTGTGACAAGAGCCGATAATAACTACAAATGCCACGCTAGGCACGGTGACTCATGCCTATAATCCCTGCACTCTGGGAGGTTGAGATGAGAGTATTGCTTGAGCCCAGGAGTTTGAGACCACCCTGGGCAACATAGCCAGACCTCATCTCTACAAACAAAACAAAAAATTAGCCAGGTGTGGTGGCTCTCGTCTGTAGTCCTAGCTACTTGAGAGACTGAGATGGGAGGACTGCCTGACCCCAGAAGGTTAAGGCTGCAGTGAGCCATGATCGTGCCACTGCACTCCAGCCTGGATGAGAGTGAGACCTCCCAACTAAAAAAAAAAAAAAAAAATCTAATAACTACCCTGTAACTAGCACAATTAAAAGAATAACAATCACTACAAATGTCTATTGGGCAGCGACCATGTGACCACCACTGTTCTGAGTGTTGGACACACATTCATTCCACTGACAACCTCCAGTCCCCAAGGAGGTAGGACCACGGCTAGCCCCTTCTGACAGGTGAGGAAACCCAGCACGGAGTGGGGAGGAGTCTTGCCCATGACGACACAGCCGGTAAAAGGCAGAGCTGGGTGGGTTCTGACTCAGGCTGTGTGGTGGCCGCAGGAAGATGCCGCCCCCCAGTGGCGGCTGGAGCCAGACTTCGGAATCAGATGGCCCTGGTTTGAATCTGGGTTCATGACTTGCAGGCTGGGTGATTTTAGACAAGTGATTTAGCCTTGCCTGGCTTCCCCTTCCTCATCTGCAAATGTGGACACTTGAGCTGATGTCCAAAGGCTATTCCACGACAAAATGGGGATGACCCATGCCAAGGGCTCGCTTTGTAGTAGACACTCAATAAATGGTAGCAATGATGAATACAGGCAGAAACGAATGAAAGAATGAAACCTGTTCCTAGACCCCCAGGGTGCCCTTGGAAGGGCTAACCCTTTGTGGCTGAGGAAAGGAGTCCCAGGAGGGAAGGCAGGGAGTGGCCATGTCCCTTTTCGTCCACCAGGTCCTCGAGAGTTGCCCCTTTTGGGCCAGTCCTCCCCTCCAGGGTGGGGTCACACGGGCACCAGAGCCACCCCAGCTTTTTCGAAGGAAGAACTTTGGTAGTAAAAATCAGAGGGCCCTTGGGATCTGTGCTGCCTGGTGGGCCAGAGCCTGGGACACACAATGTCATCGTGTGAGCGAATCCAGGGTGAGTGCCTCCAGGGAAAATGGAAGGTTTCCCATCACACACAACCCCGGACCTGCACCTCAGAGCTCCCAGGAGAAGAGTCTCGTGTTCTCCACATCCACGGCTTCTTGGCGGGCCCTGCACTCTGCCTCTGGCCCTCGTCACTGCATTCATTCAAGGAGTAAGTGACCCCATTCCTGCCGGGCGCACAGCCTCTGGCCCCTGGGCACTGATGCATTAATGACTCTGAACAATGCCATAACAGTCCCCCCTAGGAGGGAGGACAGGGCGAGTGGGTCTTCCTTTGGTCCTTCCTTTTCCCCTTACTTTGGGAAAGGCACTTTATTTTTATTTTATTTTATTTTATTTGAGTTGGAGTCTCACTCTGTCGTCCAAGAGTGCAGTGGCACGCTCACGGCCACCACAGCCTCAACCTGCTGGACTCAAATAATCTTCCATGCTGTCCAGACTGATCTTGAACCCCTGGGTTCAGGCAACTCTCTCCCTCCACCTCCCAAAGTTCTGGGATTACAGGCATGAACCACCGCACCCAGTCGACACCTTATTCTTGTGATTATAGAAGTAAAAGTTCTGCTGGGGGTAAAAATTCAAATTCCACAGAAGCATCTAAAGAAGAAAGCAAAAGAGTCACTCTTCAAACATACTGTGTGTTCCTTTAAACGAAGCAGGTGTGACATCTCTTGGTTCATTAAAATAGCTTCATCAAACAGAACCGAAAAGTTCCACAGCTCGGGGGTTGGGAATGCTGCCTCCCCTACCCCAAGCTGGGTGGCCACAAGCAAGGCACTCAACCGTCTGCACCTCGGTGTCCTCATCTGTAACGAGGACCATCACGGGGCACCGATTCCTAATGCTACGGAGAACTGCATGAAAGAATCCCCATCAAGGCCTCGGTGCAGGGCTGGCCCACGTGCGTGCCTGAGATGTTAGCTCCTCCGGCAGTTACGATTCACTTCACACCCCACAGGCCTGTCCCTGGCAACACATTCCGATCCAAGGCTCCCTGGCAAACAGTTGCTTGGTTGCCCAGGGCGCGGTTTAGTCCCCCGCTGAGGGGCGCCCGTCGATCGAATGAGTCTCCTCTGACAGGTTCTTACGTCCGTACTTTCCAGTTTGGAAGATGTTTATCAACAATGTGCAAGGAACGCCTCACACACAAGGCTGGTCACGCTGGCCATTTCCTCAAGGTAGTTCTGACCTCAGGGTCAAAGGGGTGTAGTTGGAATACGGAGGTGCTCGTGGTTAGGATGTCAGGGTACTCGCAGAATATGGGGTGCTCACGGTTAGAATGTGGGGATGTTCACGGTTAGAATATGGGGTGCTCATGGTTAGAATGTGGGGCACTCATGGTTAGAATATAGGGGTGCTTATAGATAAAATGCAGGGGAGTTCATGGTTAGAATGTGGGGTGCTCGTGGTTATAATGTGGGGGTGCTCATGATTAAAATGTGAGACACTCATGGTTAGAATATGGGGGTATTTATAGTTAAAATGCAGGGGTGTTCATGGTTAGAATGTGGAGTGCAGGCCGGGCGTGGTCGCTCACGCTAATAATCCCAGCACTTTGGGAGGCTGAGGGAAAGGATTGCCTGAGCCCACCGTTTCAAGACCAGCCTGGGCAACTCGGAGAGACCTCGTCTCTACAATAAATCAAGAAAAATTAGCCAGGTGTGGTGACACATGCCTGTAGTTCCAGCTACTTGGAAGGCTGAGGCAGAAGGATTGCCGGAGCCCAGCAGGTCAATGCTGGGTGGCCGTGAGCGTGCCACTGTGCTTCAGCCTGGGTGACAGAGTGGGATTCTGACTCAAAACAAGCAAACAAACAAAAAGAATGTGGAGTTCACATGGTTAGGATGTCAGAGTGTTCATGGTCAGAGTCGGGTGCCCACGGTTAGGATGTGGGCGTGTACAGCTGGAACTGGGAGGGCTCAGGGTTGGAATGCTGGGAGCGCAGGCTCGGTCCCTGGACCCCTTCCTTCTCCAGTCTCATTCTCACGTGAAATCCTGCCTGCAGGGTGCCAGTTCCCACGCGTCATCCCCGCCCAGATCTGTTCCCTGAGCAAGGGCCCCATCCACTCGGCGTGGCCGTGAGGAGGCGCCTCGGCTGTGTCCTGCCCACATCAGGGCTCCTGAGGCTGCTTCTCCTCCCACTCCATCTACCGTCTTCTCCCCTGCATCCGTGGCGGCTCCATCCTCTGTGTGCTCAGGTCAGAGGCTGTGGTGCCACCTCTGACGCTCCCCTCCTCTCCCACCACGTGCCCTCTGCCAGGGGGTCCTGTCCATTCTGCCTTCAGAGCAAACCCAGAGCCCAGCCCCCCTCGCCACCTTCACTGCGCGATGCTGACCTAAGGCAGCACCTCGCCCAATTGTTGCAACAGCCTCGGAGCTGCATCCCCCCACCCCCCACCAAGCAGCAGTTGTGGGCCTGTTGAATTCGCCTCACTCACAGCCCTGGGCCTCCACGCTCCTCCTCTGCCCTTGTCTTTAGTGATGATCTGTCTCCTCCTGTGGCTCCCTCCACTTTGCTCCCGCCACACTGACCTCCTCACTGTTTTCCGCAAGCGCCAAGCAGGCTTCCACCACAGGGCTTTTGCACTGGCTTTTCCCGTCGCCTGGATGCTCTTTCCCAGATATCTACATGGCTCCCTCCCTTACTTCTTTCACTGAGGTGGTTTTTCTTTTTTTTTTTTTTTTGAGTTGGAGTCTCACTCTGTCACCCAGACTGGAGTGCAGTGGCCGCTCCCGGCCGCCGCAGCCTCGACCTGCTGGGCTCCGGGGATCATGCCGCCTCAGCCTTCCGAGTAGCCGGAATTACAGGCGCGTGCTACCACGCCCAGCTGATTTTTTTTATTTATTGTAGAGATGAGGTCTCGCCAAGTTGGCCAGGTGGGTCTCGAACCCGCGGGCTCAGGCAATCCACTCACCTCAGCCTCCCAAAGGCGCGGGATTACAGGCTGAGCCACTGAGCCCGGCTTGGTTTTTCAAGCTCCAACTTCTCTGTGAGACTTTAATTTTTGTCGAATTTAATTTTTTGAGTCAGAGTCTCACTCTGTCGCCTGCAGTGCAGTGGCATGATCATGGCTCACCGCAGCCTCGACCTCCTGGGCTCAGGTGATCCTTCTGCCTCAGTTTTCCATGTAGGTGAGACTATAGGTAGATGCCACTATGCCCGGCTAATTTTTTCATTTCTTTTTTTGGAGACAAGTTCCCACTGTGTTGCCCAGGCTGGTCTCAAACTCCTAGCCTCAAGTGATCCTCCTGCTTTGGCTTCCCAAAATGTGAGCCACCGTGCCCAGCAAGGCTTTTGGTTTGGAAAGTATTGTTGGTTGGTCACTCTATTTAAGCACTTATCGCATTCGATATGCTCTATGCTTTACTTATTTATTTTGTTGATTGTCTCCCACACTAGAATATAAATACCACAAAGGCAGAACTTTTTGTCTCACTCACTGCCATATTTCTAGTACAAGAACTGCATTTGATTCCTAGAAGATGCTCAGTATTAGTTGAATGAATGAACTCATGGCTGGCCTGGTCCCCAGAGAGATTTTGCCAATAAGATATTGTCGGGCTTTTTAAAACACCCTGCAGGAGGGAAGAGACCTCAGGTTGGAGGCAGGAAAACTGTGATGGGCAAAGACCATGACACGTTCGTTCTTCCTTTGAGGACAGAGCCCAGCAGTGACTGGACCAGCAGGTAACAGCTGAGGGTGTCCCAGCCCAGACTGGGGCCGCTGGATGTAGCCTGCTGACCACGGCTACCCTCTAGTGGTCTCTTGTGGAATAGCAGCCTTACCCGCCAGTGGGTGGGGGTGTCAGCGACTGAGGTGTTCCTCCCATCCCCCTTCTTCCCACCTTTCCCACCTTCTCCCTCGTCTTGTCCCCTTTCTTCACTCTCTTTCCCCCTCCTTATGCTTCCCTCATCTCTGCTCATCTTGTTCTGCTACCTTGTGGAAAGAGCTTTGGCCTCGTTCACTGGGTTAAAACCCGGTTCTGGGCTGGGCATTGTGGCTCAAACCTGTAATCCCAGCACTCTGGGAGGCCGAGGCGAGAGGATTGCCTGAGCCCAGGGGTTTGAGACCCGCCTGGGCAAGCGAGACCTCATCTCTACAATAAATCAAAAATTAGCCGGGCGTGGTAGCGCGCGCTTGTGGTTTCGGCTACGTGGAAAGCTGAGGCAGAAGGATCGCCTGAGCCTGGCAAGTTGACGCTGAGGTGGCTGTGAGCGTGTCACTGCACTCCAGCCTGGGGCAACAGAGTGAGACTCCAACTCAAAAAACAAAACAAAACAAAACAAAACCTGGTTCTGGCATCTACTAACTGTGCAATCTTGAGCTAATTACTAAACCTCTCTGCATTGGTGTCCTCATCTGGAAAATGGGGATTATATAACTCTTGGTGGAAAAATGAGATAATCTACGTAAAGCACCTAACACAGTGCCTGGTCCAATAGATGTTTGTTTATCATTATTATCATTATTATTATTCGAGACGGAGTCTCGTTGTTGCCCAGGCTGGAGTGCAACAGTGTGATCATAGCTCATGGCCGCCTCAAACTTGTGGGTTCAAGAGATCCTCCTGCCTCAGCCTCCTGAGTAGCTGGGACTGCAGGCACGTGCCACCACACCAGGCTAGTTAGAAATATACACTGGGGGAGCCGGGCTTGGTGGTTCAGCCTTGGGAGGCTGAGATGAGTGGATTGCCTGAGCCCGCGGGTTCGAGACCCACCTGGGCAACTTGGCGAGACCTCATCTCTACAATAAGTAAAAAAATTAGCCGGGCGTGGTAGCGCACGCCTGTAGTTCCAGCTACTTGGAAGGCTGAGGCGGAAGGATCACCGGAGCCCAGCAGGTCGAGGCTGCGGTGGCCGGGAGTGGCCACTGCACTCCAGTCTGGGCGACAGAGTGAGACCCCAACTCAAAAAAAAAAAAAAAAAAAAGAAATTTTGTCATTTGTGGCAACATGGCAGGAACTCGAGGACATTAAGTAAAGCGAAATAAGCCAGGAACAGAATGTTAAACACTCAGATGTGGTTACTGATAAAAAAAAATAAAGTTGATCTCATAGTAACAAAAAAATAGAACAAAGAATACTAAAGGCTGGGAAGAGTAGGGGGAAAAGGGACTGGAGAGAGATTTGTTAACTGATACAAAGTTGCAGCTAGATAGGCAGAATAAGCTTTAGTGTTCAATTCTCCTATAGTATGATTATGTTTAAAAAAATATAGTTTCAAATAGCTGGAAAGAGGATATTGAATATTCCCAACACAGAGACATGATAAATGTTTGAGATAATAGATATTCTAATTACTCTGTTGATCACTATATGTCATATGTATTAAAATATCACTGCGTACTCCATGAATAGGTACAATTATTATGTGTCAATTAAACATTAAAATAAACAAAGCCAAAAATCTTCCAACAATAAAAAGCAAAAATGCACTTTGTAGTGCTCTCCAATTTCTTTGATGTAAATATTCTCAACTACAACTGATTTCAGTCTAATGATATGGCATCACTGATTGTGGGGTTGGTAAAAACTAGCCTGGGACTTGTCCAGGATTGAAAAGTGTCTCCCTCCCTCCCTTCCTCCCTTCTTTCTCTTCCTTTCCTTTCTTTTCTCTCTCTCTCTCTCTCTTTCTTTCAACAGAGTCTTACTCTGTTGCCTAGGCTGGAGTGCAGTGACATGATCCTGCTTACTGTGGCCTTGACCATCTGGGCCCATCTGGGCTCAAGTGACTCTCCCACTATAGCCTCCACAGTAACTGGGACTATACGCATGCACCAACATACTCGGCTATTTTTGTTTTTTGTTTTTTGAGTTGGAGTCTCACTCTGTTGCCCAGGTTGGAATGCAGTGGCACGCTCACGATCACCCCAGCGTCGACCTGCTGGGCTCCAGAGATCCTTCCGCCTCAGCCTTCCAAGTAGTTGGAAATACAGGTGCACACTACCATGCCCGGATAATTTTTTTATTTATTGTAGACACAAGGTTTCACCAAGTTGCCTGGGCAGGTCTCGAACCTGTGGACTCAGGCAATCCACTTGCCTTGGCTTCCCAGAGTGCTAGGATTACAGGCTGAGCCACCGAGCCTGGCCAATTTTTTATTTTTTGTAGCTAATAGGTCTCATCATGTTTCCCAAGTTGGTCATAAACTCTTGGGCTCAAGCAATTATCCCACCCTGGCCTCCCAAAGTGCTGGGATTATGGGCATGAGCCACCATGCCTACCCTGAAAAGGTTATTTCTGAGGCAGTCCCACTACAATGGAGGTAGGTGGGTCCAGACAGCCCAGTCCCTGGGGCGAGGGCTGTGTTTGGAGCCAGGCACACAGTAAATGTCCAGGAAGGAAGAACGGGGAGGGTACATGGGCAGGGATGTCCAGTTATCTCCTGGAATGGAGGGTGGCAGAGATGATTTCTCATAAATTTCTCCTCAGTCCATCTATGATGAAACCTCAGGACTTCCCAGGTCCTCTGATGAGACACATTTACACAGTTTCAGTGCATGAGAGAAGGACACGTGGTGAGAGATGGGTCCAGATGGAAAGGTGAGTTCAGGTGACGAGAGATGGGTCCAGGTTGTGAGAGGTGAGTCCAGGTGGTGAAAGATAAGCCCGGGTGGTGAGAGGTGAGTCCAAGTGGTAAGAGATGTCCAGGTGGTGAGAGGTTTGACCAGGTGGTGAGAGGTGAGTCCAGGTGGTAAGCGGTGAGTCCAGTTGATGAGACATTAGTTCAGGTGATAATAGGTGAGTCCCGGTGATGATAGATGAGTCCAGTTGGCAAGAAATCAGCCCAGGAAGCGGTTGTATCATAAAGGAGCTTAAAACTACTTTAGGGAGTCTGAATTTTGTTGGTTGACTAGCTTTCCTCATTTTGCCAAGATTATAGGGTTTTCTGGCATGTGAAGAGTTAGTTAAAAATTCAGGCAAGTCCTATGTAAGGCTAAATGAGTTGATCTCCTCTCTGATAGGAAGTAAAAGCCTCTGAGGAATTCTGAGCCGGAAGGTGACACATTGACTAATGATTAATCAGTTGTCAAAAGATTAATAAGATCTCGGGTAAAATGAAGTTTCTGCAGGAAGTTTCTTTGAATACCCGTGGACCAGGTGTTATCCCAATTTTTATTGCTTCTGACACTTCTCCTGGACAATCAATCACATTGCTCTTGTAACGTTGCTTTGATGTCTGCCTTCTCTCAAAGACAGCCAGTGAGAATGTGACCATGTTGTGTTTACTCAACACCCAGCATGACACATGGGAAACGTTCAATAAATGTGTATTGAGAGCAAAAACATGGAGTTGTCAGAATTGATGCTTCTGCTCCTTAACCCTACCAGTATAAACTGGGAATAATACCACCTCCCTCCTCAGGAATGTAGTATGAACTTTGTGTTTTTTGACCAACATCTCCCTATTCCCTCCCCTCACCCAGCCCCCAGCAACCACTATGCTCCTCTCTACTTTTATGAGTTGACCTTTTAAAAATCCCACTTGTGAGATCACGTGGTACTTGTCTTTCTGTACCAGGCTTATTTTACTTAGTATAATGTTCTCCAAATTCATCGATGTTGTTGCATGTGGCAGAATTTCCTCCTTTTTTTTTTTTTGAGTTGGAGTCCCGCTCTGTCACCCAGGCAGGAGTGCAGTGGCACGCTCAAGGCCACCCCCATGTTGACCTGCTGGGCTCAGACAATTCTTCCATCTCAGTCTTCCAAGTAGCCGGAACTACAGGCATGTGCTACCATGCCTGGCTGGTTTTTTGATATATTGTAGAGATGAGGTCTTGCCGAGTTGCCCAGGCTGTTTTTGAACCCATGGGCTCAGGCAATCCTCTCACCTTGGCCTCCCAACGTGCTAGGATTATAGGCTTGAGTCACCGCACCTAGCCAATTTCCTCCTTTTTAAAGGCTGAATAGTATTCCATTGTGTGTATGTATAATAAGTGTTACATATAGAGTATGTGTATACATATGTACATATGCAATATACAATATATGTATACAGGATACATTTTCTTTAACCATTCAATCGTTTATGGACACTTAGGTTGATTTCATATCTTGGCTATTGTGAATAATACTGCAATAAATATGAGAATGCAGATATCTCTTTAACATATTGATTTCATTTCCTTTGGATATTAACTCAATAGTGGGATTGCTGGATCATATGGTAGTTCTATTTTTAGATTTTTGTTTTCCATAATAGCTGCACTAATTTATATTCAAAGTTGCAGTTAGGCAGGAGGAATAACTTTGGGAGATCTTCTGCATGCCAGGATGACTACAGCTAATAATAGTGTATTGTATATTTCAAAATTCAAAGAGCAAATTTCTAATGTCTCATCAAAAAAATGATAAGTGAGGTGACCAATATGTTAATTATCCTGATTTAATTATTCCACGTTGTATCCATATATCTAAACATATACAGTTACCTGTCAATTAAAAAGAACATTAAGAAAAACATTGAAAAAGAATATAGTATAAAAACACCTAACATAGTGCTTGGGAGCATAATAGGTGCCCATGAAATCTTAGTGGCATAAGAATCAGAAGAATGTCACCATGGACTGGAACAGCCATTAGTTAATTAATCAACTAATTGAATTGATTAATTATATTTTATTAACACCAATTTAATCATTGTCAAACTATATTATTTGACATGATACCATTTTATTGTTTTATTTTGTGATAGTGAACAGTCTTTATGAAGCTCTCCTGGGCATCCAAACAGTTTGTAGACAGAGGTGAAGGTGACCAGAGCCAAGACAGGGATACAGGAGGTTGTGGGAGACTTGAGGAGGCCCCTAACCTGGTTCAGCACAGAAAGTGGGGCTGGACTGTCTCCGAACCTGCGTTCCCATTGTAGCTTAACTGCAGGAAATCATTTATCCTTTGTGAGGCGAAATTGCCTAGCCTATAAAATCTACTTCTGAGAACTAACCGTTCTTATTTCAGAACAACAAAATCAACTAATTTCTGCAAAGTGGCTTAGCACCACCCGACCCTCCTGCAGGCTCAGAGTCAGAGCCTGTTCTCGGAGCTGTAGATGCACAGTTTTCAGGGGCTTATGTTGCAGGACAGTACTCTTCCACACTGCAGTGTTATGGGGAGGACTTCAAGATATAAGAGCCTGGGACCTCTTCTAGAAATTATGATTGAAGTGTTTTCAAGGTCTCACTCTGTCACCCATACCAGAGTGCAGTGACGCGATCATAGCTCACTGCAGCCTTGAACACTTGGGCTCAAGCAATCTTCCTGCCTCAGCCTCCTGAGTAGTTGGGACTATAGGTGTGCTCCACCTGGCTGACAATGATACTTTTTAAAAGGGACCCAAGGTGATTCAAATGCATTGCAACGTCAAATCACAGATTTTGTGGGATGGAACAGGTAATAGGTGAACAAGTTAGTAAATAAAATAATTTGGATGGTGATGTGTTTAAAATGGAAATAGACTAGATGAGGAGACAGACAACCACTGGATGGTTGAGGGTGGGTTTTAGAGGAGAAAATGCTTGAGCCCAGTCCTAGGGAGGGTTGGCGCTTAATCCATGTGCCTACTTCTGCTTTTCCTTATACCACTGATTTTCCAGCTTGGATGCCTGGCAGGATCACTGAGGGAATTTTTAAAGTATTAATGCCTTGGGTCCCATCTTCAGAGAAACAATTTAGTCGGTGAGATCTAGGCCTTACAGAACATGAAATTAACCATTGAAACCATCTAAAAGTGTACAATTCAGTAGCATTAATGATGCTACTGAACATACATTCATGATGTTGTACAACCATCACCACCCCAAATGGAAACCCCATCCCCATTACAGCAGTCACTCCCCATTCTCTCTTTCTTCCAGCCCTGGAAACCATTAATCTGCTCTCTGTGTCGATGGATTTGCCCGTTCTTATTCACAATTGCTGAAAAGCCCAAATGTCCATCAATGGATGAGTGGATCCACAAAACGTGGTTCATGGAATATCATTCAGACATAAAAAGGAAGAGTGGAATCCACGCTACAACATGGATGAAACTTGAAAGCATTATACCCAGTGAACGAAGCCAGACCCACATAGTGTATTTTGATGGTGGTAAGTATGAACTACTGCCTTCTACCATATCTGTTTTTGATCAATAAAAGACTGATGTCAGGGGACGGATGACATTGTTCACAGTCATGGTCAACAACGGCATCCTGAAACTTTGTACCTTTTCACCAACTTCTCAATGTTTCCATGAGACAGGAGGAATATGTTTTTAAAATTTATTATTATTTTTGGATTTTTAAAAATGGACATATGACAATTATGCATATTTATGGAGTACATAGTGATATTTCAATAATTCAATGTATAGTGAACTGATCAGGGTAATTTGTTGTTATTATTGTCGTTTTTAGAGACAGAATCTCTGTTGCCCAGGTTGCTATGCAGTGGCATGATCATAGCTCACTGCAGCCTTGAACTCCTGGGCTCAAGTAATCCTCCTTCCTCAGCCTCCCAAAAAGCTGGGACTACAGGTGTGCACCACCACTCCTTAGTCATTATTATTTTTAATTGACATGTAATCATTGTATATAATTATGAAGTACACCATGATAGTTCAATATATGTATAATGATCAAATCAGGGTGATTAGCATATCTGTCACCCCAAATGCTTATCATTTCTTCGTGTTGGGAATATTAAAATTTCTCTTTTTTTGCTATTTGAAAATATACAATAAATTATTGTTAACTAGATCACCCTACAATGCTATAGAGCAGTAGAAGTTATTCCCAGGAGAAATATGTTTTGGGGATCTATTGCACAGTATGGTGACTATAGTTTATAAGATTGTATTATTGTATGGTACATTTCAAATCTGCTAAAAGAGTAGATTTTAAATGTTCTCATCACAAAAAAAAGATAAGCAGGAGAGGTGATAGATAAGTTCTTTAGCTTGATTGAATCATTTTGATACAAAGACCTGCTATAGTCTGTCCATATTGCCACAACCCCTTTTCAAGTGGGCACGCACGTACCCACATTCCTGGGAGCTAACAAAAGGGTTGCTTCCCCTTATCTCCTATGCACGCCCAGCAAATAACTTCAAAGCATCCTTAGCTTCCCTGCAGACTGTGGCCAATTAACCGAGAGAAATAAATTCCCATTTACTCCCTTTCCTTAGTAGTCATAGGTTTGAATAATAGATCACCAAGGTAATTATAAGTCTTGTGATTTGTATAACTTTGGTATCAATGTAATTGCATAAATTTTGTATCAATGTAATCCTAAGTCTTGTGTATAACAATGTGTGGTAATGAATGATGTGTTTGGCCTTGTCAACTCCCTTCACTCTATGGCAAGCTTGATTAGTTCCTCTGCCAGGTGTCACTGATAAAAAGCTGTGAGATACCTGTGGTAACTGGTACCAGGAAAGGTAGACCATAAATGTCATTATTGACAAAATGCAGCTATGATTTTTTTTTATTATGTTATTGTGGGGTACAGTTAGGGGTTAGGCATACAAAAATATTTCGTTCAGGTACCCTTGTTGATAAGTGGTGTCTCCCCATCCTCATATAGATACCCACCACCATTAATCCCATCCCCCTCACCCTCCCCCCCCCCCCCCAGTTTCCCACCACAGTCAGACATTTTCTTGTGGTAATACGTTGGATGATCAAGGTCTACTATATGAGTGAGAACATGTGATACTTAGTT
>CAUYQG010078413.1:0-17828 GCA_963574415.1 Tarsius wallacei | reverse complement strand
TGACTGGAGTTAGGTGGTATCTCAGAATGGTTTTGATTTGCATCTTCCTGATGATCAGTGAGATTGAATATTTCTTCATGTGTCTGTTGGCTGCTGGGATGTCTTCCTTTGAGAAGTGTCTGTTCATGTCTTTAGCCCATTTTATAATGGGGTTGGTTGTTTGTTTTTTTTCTTTTCCGCATGTTTGAGTTCCTTGTAGATCCAAGATGTTAAGCCTCTGTCAGACCAGGAGTTGCCAAATACTTTTTCCCAATCTGTAGGCTGTCTCCCTGCTCTCTTGATGGTTTCTTTGGCTTTGCAGAAGTTTGTTAGTTTAATGAGGTCCCACTTGTCTATTTTATCTCTTATGGCCTGTGGGTTTCAGGTAACATTCTCTATTTTTCCTGGTGATACTATTTTCCCTTCTCAAGTATTTCTCCCTTTCACTATCACCATTTTCCCAACCAGAGAAAAGTAGTATTCTGCATTATGTGTTAGTTATTTCTTTGCCTTTTTTCATAGTTTTATCACTTATGTATGTATCTGTAAACAATGTATTGTCCTCATTTTAAAAATGCTTTATAAATAGAGTAATGTGAATTTTTTTAACTAAATTAAACAAATTTACTCAATATTGATCGTGAGTTGAAACAATCTTTATTCATTATATTAATTAAACAACATATATTTACATGTTTGAATCTTGATTGGACCTTTGAGTTGTGGGCTTTTCAAAGGTGTTAAGTTGAATATTTCTTAATGCACACTGGCAAATGTTTTTCTGTAGTACATCCAAGGTACTGAAATTGATGGGAGATAGCACAAATGTGAAATTAGTTCCGCAAGTGAAAGTACTCGTGCCAATAATCTTATCAGCAATAGAGTTACCCCTCTTTCTCAATATTCTAATACTTGGAAATATCTGATGTTAAATTTTTTGCCACTCCACAGGATTCGGATAATATGTGATGAATATATACATATATAATTAATAATTTTTATATTTCTATAGACTGTTTATTGTTCTTCTGAAATTCACTGTCCAAGTATTTGCCCTTTTTTTTTGCATTTGTGTCCTCCTAGTTCACAGATTATAAGTACACAACAGTGTATGCATGTATACATATGTGTGCAAGTGTGTACGTGTACTTTGGCTATTATGTCTAATTTTAGTTTATATTTCAATCACTTAGTATGTCTTATATACATATATTATTTATTTTAATACAAAAAATTATCATCCTTTTTATTTATTATTTGTGTGCTCTATGTTTCTTATTTAAGAAATTTGCTCCTATTCCAAAATTATACACTTATTTTAAATATTATTTTCTATACCTTTAAAGTTTTGCCTTCATAATTAACTTTAGTATTCATGTTTAATAAAAATATCAGTAACTATTCAACTTCTTTGTACATTCCTTTGAAATAATTGTGATAGAAAAAAATTTGCATAATTAGAATTTTCCCCACCCACCTACATTCCATGTCTCAATTATCAGATATAATTTTCCATCTATTTATGAATCTGTCTCTGGACTACTCTTTTTATTCTACTGGCTTATTTATCTATATCTTTGGATTATTTTGCTGTCTTAAATTACTGCACATTGAAGACTCAGCTTTTCGTAGGCAAGTTACAGCATCACATGTTCATCCTTTATTTATAATATTTTATTTTTTAGGTGTATTTTGGATGCTCTATGGGTAATTTTTTTTCCATAACAGGTCATGGAAGGATTAAAATAATACTCTCCACAACTTTTTGTCTTGTGCCATATATTGACACCAATATAATTAGCATAATACACTTGGGCAAAATAAAGAAGTTGTGCCCATGAGAGTTAAACAACATGAGAGGGGGTAGGGTGTATTCCTCTCTGCCTCAAGAACTATTCACAAATTTCAAAGCAAAATGATAAATATTTTCATCCAACTCCATAATGGCCATCATCAATAACTCAAAAAATAACAGATGCTGGAGAGGATGTGCGAAAAGGGAATACTTCTACACTGTTGGTAGGACTGTAAACTAGTACAGCCTCTGTGGAAATCAGTGTGGCGATTCCTAAATGTTTTAAAAATTGACCTTCCATAAGACCCCACAATCCCCCTACTGGGAAAATACCCAGAAGAACTCAAATCACCCTATAAAAAAGATACCTGCACATGTATGTTTATTGCAGCATTGTTCACAATAGCAAGAACATGGAACCAATCGTACTGCCCATCAAAAGAGGGCTGGATTAAAAAAAATGTGGCACTTATACATAATGGAATATTACGCAGCCATAAAGAAGAACAAAATCATGAACTTCGCAGCAATATGGATGGAATTAGAGTTTCTAATACCGAGTGATCTCTCACAGAAACAAAGAGCTGTATATCACATGTTCTCATTCATAAATGGACCTTGAACAACTACTGTAATATTATAAGAAAAGGATTGACAGTACGGGAAACTGTGGGGGTGGGGGTAACAGCGAGGTGGAATTGACAGTAGTTGATATATGCCTAGGAAAGGGGGGTATACCTCATCAACAAGGGTACCTGCACAATGAATATTTGTATACCTAGCCCTGAATTGTACCCCAAAATTTTAAAATAAAAATTAAAAGAGGAAAAAATAAAATAAAGAAAATAAAGAAAATACATATTTTCATTCACTTGCAAACTGCTCATAGTACAGTCACATTAAATAATATACCTTTAAACTTTTTTTTAGCGTTTTGGGGTACAAGTGGGGATTTACTCCATAAGTAGATTGTATGTAGGTAAAATCAAGTAGGGCTTCTAACTGGCCCACCTTCCCCCTCATAATGTATAAGCTACCCAGTGAGTTGTCACATGTCTACCTGTTTCATCCCTCTCTCCCTCCCCTATCAGTGTCTAGTGTCTGTTAATATCACCATTGGGCTAGCATCACTAGTGATCAGGGTCTACTTACAAGTGAGAACATGCAGTATTCAGTTATTTGTTTCTGCAATTGTTTGCTTAGTGTGATGATCTCCAGCTGCATACAAGTTGCTGTGAAGTCATGATTTTGTTCTTCTTTATGGCTGCATGATAGTCAATCATGTATATGTACCACTTTTTTTAAATCCAGTCCACTTTTTATGGGCATCTGGGTTGACTCCATGTTTTTGCCAATGTTCGGCAATAAACATGCATGTCCTGGTGTCTTTTTGGTAGAGCGATTTATGTTCCTCTGGGTACAGTCCCAAGGGTTGGCTCATATAGAATGTCAATTTTTAGTTATTTGAGGAATTGTCACACACTTTCCAATAGAAGTTGAACTAGCTTACATTCTCATCAACAGTATAGAAGTGTCCCCTTTTTTCCACAGTGACACCAACACCTATTGTTTTTTGATTTATTTATCATATGATTTTAAAACATATATTACCAGCATTTCACGTGTTCTTGATGAGAGGATAGTTCTAGTTAGGCTAGAAATATATCTCTTTTCTAAATGAAATTAAATTTCTGTTATCTGTTTCTAAGGTAGTCTTTTGGAGTCATAGATGCTGTTTTTTCTACTAATTTTGCTTGTTTCTATAGAGCACTTTACACCAAACGGTTTAATGACAAACTTGTGAAAGTTTTGATTTTTAGACAATGTTTTTCTAGATGTAAAACCATTATCCAGAAACAAAAACAAGAACTCAAAGCCTTCTTTCTCTTTCTGGCTTTCCTTTAGCACAGTTTATATATTAGTTCTAAAGTTTTTTCAAGTGCTGTGGGCACTAGATCATGGTTAAAAGAATTATATTTTGTAATACTGGTACAAGTCTGTGGGATGCAACCTTCTCTGTAAAGATTTTATTACTGCTCAAGGCAAGAAATACTTTATTTCCAACATCAAAAGTAAGTAAGATGTTGCTCATCTTAGTAGTCTAGGAATATATAATGGAACCAGGATTACCTCGGGAGATAGAAGTTAACATTTGTAAACTGTGAAGAGTTTAAAATTGTTGTTCTTTTTGTAGATGGTGTATAACTTTCTCCAAAACAATATTTTGACTGTTTAATCCCTTCAACTGCACAGCTGTGCATGGACTGTTAAAAACTAAAAGTGAATAGTCCAGGATAAACAACAGCTGCAAACCTATATTCTTGGATGAAGACCCAAGTTTCAGGACTAAAAGGCTTAAAATCCAAGATTTGAGAAAACACTAGAGAAAGTAATAAATATATTATCGCACAAATAGATGAAACACTTTGTTAAAAGTAAAGTTTTATCTTTTTTTAAAATTTAAGTTTCTTATACTTGTTGCAGTGAAAGGGAAAATTAGACTCAATCACGTGTGGGCTAGTTTTTTAAATTTCCAAATTTATTTGTGTTTAATTTGTTCACACTATTTTCCATATTCCAAACATAGATTTTTTTATGTTAAATGGGAAAATACTGACCTTATAGAAACATTGTAAAGTCATATATATGTAGTCTATGTATGAATACTGTATATATACACACAAATACACTCCTGTATTTAAAGTGTCTTTCACTGTGTAATTTATAGAATGCTAATGTAATCATATTTATTTTAAAATGAATGAAGATTTTTTTATTTCAACTGTGAGATGAAAGATTTCTTTTTTAATTTTTGAGTGCTATATTTTATTACATGCTATATCATTTAATGTTATTACATGGAATATAAATTTTCTGTGGTTAGAAATATAAAAGATATCACTAATGGCTGCTTATTATTTTCAGCTTTGGTATAATTCAATTTGAGGACTTTCTAAAAACACACGTACTGTCTTCATTTTCTTAGCTACTTATTTATCATCAATTTGGTACACATATATAGTAATCCAAGATTACATAATTTATTCTGTTCTTAAGATGAGTGGTTTTATATGCACTCTACTTTTACCTGAACATTTATTTTGTATGCATGCCCTGATATGAATATATTCATTTTTAAACCATTATTTTAAATATAAATTAAATTTTAAAGTCTTGAAACTCAAGTTCTAATATATTTTCCTGAATAATTATTTACAAAATACAGCACACAAGCACAATTTTTCGTTTTTCTATGGATGTTCACAATATACACAAGTAGTCAGAAACTGATGTGTACATGCAAGATTTATACCTCTTTACCTATTTTGTTAGATTGCAGAATTGTTACATATTATTAAATATTTATTTTTGACAAAAGAGAAAAAGTAATATAAGAAAACAGTCAGAGAGGTATGAGAACCTCCAGATAAGCTCTGGTTTTGAAGTCTTGCATCTAACACTCCTATTTTCCCAATCTTACCAAGTAAAAACCAAAACAAAACAAAATAAAAAAACATGATGGAAAATTGTATTTTAATTATAAGAAAATTAAGCCATCTTCAAATGCCACAAACCATAAGAAACTTAATAGAAGGCAGAGGATGGGAGAGATTACAATTTTAAGCACTAATTTAAATGTCAGTTTCCTGAAAAATAATTTTATATTATATGCATTTATTCATTCCTTCAATCTTCACTGAGTAACTATCAGTTTTAGACAATTTTCTGGACAGTGGGCTTTAAGTAAGTAACTGTCCCAAGAGTATAGACAGTTGAATATGTAGACAGATTATAGACAAACTGACAGATATGGAAAAGAACCAGAAAAGGATAGACAAATACAAGAAAATTTTCATTTAAATAGCACAGGGTACAATTTTATTTCATTATTTTATTTTATTTATTTTAGACAGGATCTTGCTATGTTGCCCAGGCTGGAGTGAAGTGGCTATACAGAGGCATATTAATATTGCACCACAGCCCCAAACTCTTGAATACAGGTGATCCTCCCAAAAAGACAGAGTTTTTTTTAAGAGCACACCAATTAAACTGAAATATATTCAAAATATACACAATAAATAGCCAGGAAGTGTAGTCAAAAAATCTCACATACCATATGATTTTATTTATATGAAGTTGAAAAACAGGAAAAGAAACAGCCATAAAATATAACCCCAAACTAGTAGATAAATAGATCAGTGGAACTAGGAATAGAAATCACAGAGATACTGAAGTGAATAAAAAAAGAATTTTAGAGAAATTGTAAATATGTTCAAGGAGTTATTTACAGAAAAAAAATGACCACAAACAGTAGAGTCATAGACATTATACAATAGAACTAAAAGGGAATCCTGGGATGGAAAAACTTAATAATTAAATTAAAAGTTAATTGGCTGTGCTGAACAGCAGATTCGACATTTAAGAAGAAAAATTAGAAAACTTAAAGGAGAAAACATCCAGGCTGAAACAGAGAGGGGGAAAAAAGGGGCCTGAAAAATTGAACACAGCTAAGGGAAATAAGGTACAATATCAAGTAGTTGTGACTAGACAAAAAGACATAAGACATATATGGATATAAAGATAAGATATGCTGTTTATTTATCTTCATTAAAAAATCTTAGAAAATGTCAGATTTGGGGATTTGGGTTATAATTGGAGTTGGATACTGATAAGTTAATCCATTTTCTTAAAAAATTGTGGTAAGATTGGCATTGTTTCTTCTGTGAATGTTGGATCAAATTGATTAGTGAAATTATCTGGGCCTGATTTTTTTTGCGGGGGATGGGAGAGGTTTTAAATTAAAAATTCAAATTTCTGTTTTGGTTATTATAACTTTGCAGTATATTTTGAAGTCAGTCATTTTGACGCTTGCAGCTTTGTTCTTTTTGTGTAGTAATTTTTTCAGAATATGTTGTGGTTCCATATGAATTTTAGGATTTAAAATTCTTTTTTGGAAATAATGGCATTGGTATTTTGATAGGAATTGTATTGTATTGAATCTGTTTATTGCTGTGGCATATTCAAGAGCATGGCATTTCTTTCTTTTTTGTGTCCTTTTCAAATTTTTTACATTAATATTTCATAATTTTATTTGCAGAGATCTTTTGTCACTTTAGCAAAATTTATTCCTAGGTATTTTCTTTATTTTTGTAACTACTGTAAATAGAAATACATTCTTAATTTCCTTTTAAAGTTAGTTTATTATTAATGAGAGAGGGGATAGCTAGAGAAAAGCTAGGCAGACAAACAGGGTGGGTTTTCCCATAACAATGTAGTGAACTTCAGTAGGCCTCTGGACGGATACATTCATGTTGGTAAGCAAACTCCCTGGGAGCCTCTCATGCTAGAGCTTAAGTACTTACTACTGGAATGGAAAAACAACCAACCAGTTTACTGCCAAGTACCGACCTATCAGATCACCTACCTCCTACCTCCTGCTGATTGGTCCTTAGTATTGACCAATCAGGACAGCTAGTGCTGACCAATCAGCTCACAGCTAGTGCTAGCCAATCAGCTCAGTCTCAGGGCTATATAAGTAGCTGGTTTCAGTTCCAGATTGGCAGCCCCTTCGGTCCCCTCTCACTGTGGGACGTTTTCCATTCTCTCAGTAAATTCTGCTTTCTCACTTTCTGACTGTCCATGTCCCTCATTCTTCTTGGGCACAAGACAAGAACCCAGACCTGAAGAGCTATAGAAGAGCTGTGCACCCCAGAGGCTGGCTTGCCAGCCAACAGAACTGGCTGAACCAAGGGAGCTGCTGGAAGAAGGTGAGACTCTGAGGCTGAGATACTCTGGGGGCTAGGCTTGCTAGCCCTCTAAACCAGCTACACTCTCAGAGCTTGGCTTGCTGGCCCAATAGAGCCAATATTTTGGGGGTTAGACTTAGCAGCTCCTCGAGCTGACTCTCTCTGGGGCTCAGCTGGCCGACCAATTAAGCTGACACTCCTGAAGTCCATACTGCCCTGAAAAATCTGTACCATTAATATGTAGAAACACTGCTGATTTTGATATATTGATTTTGCATGGTTTTTTTCTGTTTTTTTAAAAGTCAGTTTTTCACTATGTCACCCAGGCTGGAGTGTAGTGGCAGGATCATGGCTCACCACAGGCTCAAATTCCTGACTCAGGCAATTCTTCCATCTTAGCTTCCTGAGTAACTGGCTCTATAGGTATGAACACCACACCTGACTAATTTTTTATTTTTATTTTTGTAAAGAAAAGGTCTCACTATGTTGCCTAGGCTGGTTTTGAACTCTGCACTCAAGCAGTCTTCTTTCCTTGGCTTCCCAAAGTGCTGGAAATTGATTTAAAAAAAAAAGAAATCATTGGAACAGAATAAAGAATCCAGAAATGAATACATATATCACTATGGTTATATAGTCACTTAATATTGTCTGTGAATAGCCATTGCACTCCAACATAGCAAGGGACCATTTCTTTAAGTATAGTCTACTTAAATTAACATTATTTTGTAATTATTTATCAACTTTTTTAGTCTTTTCAATATCTGTTATCGCATCTATTTATATATCTGTCTGAATATAGACTGTGTATACCTTTGGAACATGTACTACTTAATAACTAGTGTCTAGAAAAGTGCCTGAAATTAGGAGATACTCAGTGAAGTTTGGAGAAATGAATGAATTAATGAACAAATAAATATACGATTACTTCTCAAGACACAGCTATTTGAGTCAGTGCTATGTAATTCCTCCCATTCTGTCTCTTTAATTAAATTATTTGAAGTTTGTGGTATTTGAAGATGCTTAAATTTGCTTTTAGTTCTAATACTAAGTTGCCATCATGTTTGCATCAAGGAGATAAAAATTAAAACAGATAAATTAAGATAGAGATGGATTAAGATAAATAATGTTGTTAAAACATCTATACCATACAATGCAATATACAGATTCAGTGAAATCTTTATCAAAATATCAGTGACATTATTCACAGAAACAGAAATAAAAAGCACTCCTAAAATTTGTATAAAACCACAAAAATCCCTGAATAGCTTGGCAATCCTGAGCAAAAAGAACAAAGCAGGAGGCGTCACACTATTTGATTTCAAATTATAGTACGAAGCTATAGTAAGTAAAATAGTATGGTTCTGTCATGAAAATTGGCATACAGACAAACAGAAGAGAACAGCAAATTCAGAAATAAATCCAGACCCATACAAAACTGACTGTTTTGAACCCTCAATTCATTCCGATCCTTCCTTCCTTATTGCTGAAACTAACTTGCCTCTTCTTGTGTCTGAGGCTACTACCCTATCTTTGCCCCCAAATTTTGTGATGGCCTCACTGGGGAAAGTGCTTTGAAAGTAGATGCCCATTATTCTCAAGACTCACTATAACTAATTCAGGTTGTTCCTAGATTCATTGCAAGAGGAGGCAATCTCAGCTTACTCCATAGGAACAGGTACACATTATGACCCAGGTAGATAGCTTACATACCCCACCAATAACAATTTAGACTTTGTGTATTTACAGCCAAACTATTTTTGTCAAGGGCACCGATGAAATACACTGAGGAAAGGACAGCCTTTGAAAAACCAGATATTCATATGCAGAAGATCCCAATCTTTCATCATATAAAAAATAAATTCAAAATAGATTAAATACTTAAATTAGGAACTGAATTCATGAAACTACTAAAATATTGCAGAAATTATATAAGACATTGGTCTGGACAAAGATTTTGGTGCAAGACCCCAAAAGCACAGGCAACAAAAGCAAAAATAAACAAATGGGATTACATCAAGTTAAAAAAACTTTTGTACAACAAAGGAATAGGAAAAGTGAAGTGACAATCTACAGAATAAAAAAAAATTGCAAACTATTATCTGACATAGAATAAGAAGATACAAGAAAATCAATTCAATAGCACAACAAAAACAAAAAATAAAAACCAATTTAATTTAAAAATGGGCAAAAGACCTGAATAGACATTTTTTTATTTTTTCTAATTATTTTATTTTATTTTATTTTTAATTTTAAAGATGCAGAGTACAATTCAGGGTTAGGTATACAACTGTTCATTATACAGGTACCCTTGCTGATGATGTATGCCCCCTTCTCTTGGCAGTTTCCCACCACTGCCAATTCCACCCTAATCCCCTGGAAGTTTCTCACCACTGCCAATCCCTTCCTTATAGCATTCTGATAATTGTTCAAGGTCCACTTATGAGTGAGAACATGTGATACTCAGTTCTTTCTGTGATAGATCACTCAATATTATAGACTCCAGGTCTATCCAAATTGCCGTGAAGTTCATGATTTTGTCCTTCTTTATGGCTGCATAATACTCCATTGTGTATATGTACCACATTTTTTTTATCCAGTCCTCTTCCAGTGGGCAACATGGTTGATTCCATGTTTTTACTATTGTGACTAATGTTGAAATAAACATGCATGTGTAGGTATCTTTTGCACAGAGTGATCTGAGTTCTTTAGGTACCTTCCCATTAGGGGGATTGCAAGATCATATGGAAGGTTGATTTCCAGATCTTTTAGGAATCACCACACTGTTTTCCACAGAGGCTGTACTAGTTTCCACTCCCATCAACAGTATAGAAGTGCTTCCTCCTCCAGCATCTGTTCTTTATTGAGTTATTGATGATGGCCATCCTGGCTGGAATTAGGTGGTGTCTCAGTGTGGTCTGAATTTGCATTTCTTTGATAACTACTAAGGCTGAGCATTTTTTCATGTATCTGTTGGCTGCTGATATATCTTCTTTTGAGAAGCGTCTATTCCTATCTTTTGCCCACTTTGGAATGGGACTGTTTTTTGTTTTGTTTTGTTTTCAGCACATTTGAGTTCCTCAATAAACAGCAGGAATATTTAAAAATGTTTAACATATATAATCACCAGGTAAATGCAAATCAAAATCACAGTAAAATTTCATGTCACCCCCAGTTAGAATGGTTTTTATCAAAAAGATGAAAAAAAAAATACTGGTGAAAATGTGGAAAAAGAGGAACACTCCTATACTGTTGCTGGGAATGAAATAATTCCACTAGAGAGAAGAGTATGGAGGTTCCCCAAAAAACGAAGATAGCACTACTTCATGATCTAGCAATCCTATTCCTGTGTATATATCCAAAAGGAGGTAAATACATCAAAGAGGTAACTTCACTCCATGCTTAATGCAGCATGTTTCACAAGAGCCAAGAAATGGAATCAACTTAAATGTACATGAATGAATGAACATAATGTGATATATATATGTATATATATATCACATATATATACACACAACAGAATATTATTCAGACATAAAAAGAAAGAATACAATTCTGTAATTTACAGAGACACGGATGAAGCTAGAAGACTTTATATTAGATGAAAAAAGGTAAGCAAAAAAAGAAGACTGTCATATGCTCTCACTCATATGTTGGAGCCAAAAAAGTTGATCTCATGGTGGTAGAACTTACAATGATGATTACCAGATGATGGGAAGGGTAGCGAGGTAAAAGGGTAAAGAGAAGCTGGTGAGGAGATACAAAAACACTATATTCAATAGGAGAGTAGGGAAATTATAGTTAACAATAATTTGTTGTGTATTTTTAAAAAAACTAAAACAATGGAATTCTAATGTTCCCAAAACAAATAAAAGATAGATGTTTGAGGTTATGGATGTCTTAAACATCCTGATTTGTCATACATTACATACATTTATTGCAATGTCACATGTATCCAATAAGTATGTACAAATATTATGTGTCAATTTTTAAAAATTGTAAAACGAATTAAAATTCCTGCAACAATATAGGGCCATATACTTTCTGTATTTCTTCTAATTTCAGTAAATTATTTTTATCAAGAACTCTTTAGTACTTATTTTAAGTTTTAAGCTTTTTGTCACACACTTATTCATAATATTCCATTTATTCATTTTCTATCTGCAAAATCTCTGATAACAACTCCATTTATATCTCTTGTATGGTAATTTTTAATCTCTATTTTTTCCCTTGATTAGTCTGGTTATTTATTCATTTTTTTAAAAATACTTTCTAAAAACGTCATCTGTTGGTGATACTAAATTTCTCTATTATTAGTGCTAATCTCTACTATCACGTTTATTTATTTTGAGATTATATATCATGTTCTTCTATATTTTAAGACTGAATGCTAAGTTATTGTTTTTTGTTGTTTCCTTAGTGCTACTTAAAGGTTTAAAATATTTTATTAATTATTTCATTGCTATTTTAGACTTGATAGTCTGCAATGTTTCTAGTTAAGCACTATTTTAGTTTCATTGCATAAATTTTCATATATTACTCTTCAGTGATAATTCAATTATAATTATATTTTAATTTCCTAGTGATTGAATCTTCAAACTATTAATTATTTAAATAGAAAGTTTTTAATTTCCCTATTTTTAGGGTTTCTAATATAAGTTACTAATATTCATTTTAAATTTATTCTTATGTTGTTAGAGAATACACTCCTATAATTTTGATATTTTAAAATGCATTTGGAATTCAATTGTAGCCCAGAAAATTTTTTATGTCTGTGAATATATCATGTGCACTTGAATATCGATCTGTAATCTATAAGTTGTTGGATGAAACATTTGTGTCTGTATAAGTCAATCAGATCAAGGACTGTGATAATTTCATTTATATCATTTATGACTTTCCTAAATATTTATATTTAATTGACTACAAATATTCAATTTGTTTAGAAAATCTGATATCAATTGTTCTATCAATTGTTGAAAAATATTTGTTAAAATTTCCTAGTCATCTTCATTTCATTCCATGAATTTTTGTGACGTATATTTTACGCCTCTGATATTAGCCTCATACATATTAATGAATGAATGTTCTCTTTTATCATTGTGTTCCATTTATCTCTTGTAGCACTCTTTGTCTTGCAGTCTATTTTATCTAATATTAAAATAACATCTCCAGTTTTCTTATGCTTTTCTTTTGTTCATGATACTTACTTGGCATCGAGTTATTTTGCGATTTATCTGTGCATTTAAACTAAAAGTGTGCTCTTTATATACGATATATATAGCAAGGATGTGCTTTTATTATGCATTCTGCCAGTCTCTGCCTTTTAGTTGGTTGCATAAATCTAATGTAATTATTTATAAGCTTAATTTTAGGAATGTCATTTAATATTTATTTTCTATAGCAGGAGTTCCCCACCTTTTTGGCATCAGGGGACTGGTTTCATAGAAGACAATTTTTCTACTGTCTGGTGAGGATGATATTAGGATAATTCAAGTGCACTACATTTATTGTGCACTTTATTGTATTATTATTACATTTTAATATGTAATGAAATACTTTTTATTATGGAATTATAAAATTATTATTTTGCTATGAGTCTGCAAGCAATTGTTATTATGGTCTCCGTGCAGTCAAACCTCACACTAATGTTAATCTCTATTTGCAGCCACTCCCCAGTGTGAGCATCACTGCCTCAGCCCCATTTCAAGTCATCAGTTATTAGGTTCTCATAAGGAGTGCACAGCCTAGATCCCTCACATGCGCCGTTCATAATATGGCTCACAACTCTTTGAGGATCTCATGCCACCCCTGATCTGACAGATGACAGAGCACAGGAGGTAATGTGAGTGATGGATAGATAAAGATCGAGCTTCGAGCTCTGCCTGCCATTCACCTCCTGCCGTACAGCCCAGTTCCCAATAGGTCACAAACCTGTAGGGATTGGGGACCCCTGTTCTACAGCATCCCTTTCATTTTGTCTCATCTGCTTACCTTATCTCCTTTTGTGCATTTTTAACTTGAGTATTTTCACCGTTCAATATAAGTTTTATTTTCTGAACATATCTATTTTTTACCTTTTAGTACTGTTCCAAACATTGTAATATAACTATGTAATTGTTCATGATCTGCATCAGGCAATATGTTCCACTCCACTTCCCATAATGTAAAAACTTTGTAATAATATAGATTGTTTAACCTGTTCCCCCAAATGATGTATATCTTAGTTGTCTTACAAATTACATCTAGGTATGTTAAAAACCTCACCAGACACAATTTTTGCTTCAAACAGTTAAACACCTCAGTCAGTCAACTTCAATGTGGAAAATTGGTACTTGTATTATATTTATCCAAATAGTTACTATTATTACTATAACAACTGTGATTCTTTCTAAGAATGAAACTCCATTTGCTATAATGTTTCTTCAACCTAAAAGAATTTCCTTTATAGCAATTTTTGAAAGCATGTCTTGTAGCAAAACATGTAAACATCTTTAATCAGAAAATGTCTTAATTTGGATTTTATTTCCCCATGTGAGTAATTTCTTCATATTTGATTCTCCAGCATAGAATCCTCTAATACTTTTTTCTTCTTATTATTATTATTACAATTTTGTCCAGAGTCTTAGTTGTAATCCAATCAACATGGATGGTCTGTACTGGAATTCTGCTGTAGAAGAACTGACCTCTGTGTCTAACATATTGGAAACTTTGGGAACCTATTAAAAATGTTCTAGTCCAATAATTTAGATCACCCCCTATACAATATTTTATTTATAGTTCCAAGTAAATAGCCAAGTGTTAAAAAATATACTTTATTTATTGCTAGACATAATCAGAGCCATTCGTTTTTTATTAGTTTAGCAAATGCATTTTATAATCTTTCTATATTCATTTTATGAAGAATAAAGTATTTGCAATACAAAGTAAGATATATTATACTCATTCTGGAGTATATACAACTTGAACTTGATGAGATACATCTTTGCTAATAACATAGATATATAAAAGTCTTCCAAATTTTGCACAGATGCTTTATAGATTTTAATTTAAATAGCTAAATGATTGTAATTATCAGTTACCATAACACCAAGATTCAGGGCACATATTCCTTCAAGAGTTTTCTCTAAATTTTGCTTAAATCTTAAATTAAATTGTATCACTTTAAAAATTATGAAGTAATTGGCCATTGCTGCATAAAATTATATGCAAGAAAACTTTCACAGTATTAAATGTGCTCATCTATATATTAGATAAAATTTTGGATGTGATAACTATATTTCAATTATCTATTTAGAATGTTAAATAAAACAAGTCTATAAGCTTATACAAAATTGTAAGGAGATACAAAAGCCTCTTTACTATATACATATTTTTTAAAATCCTTATTATATAGTTCAACTTGAATTGCAGTGTGTATATTTCTTTTTGAAAAAAAATTATAATTCTGCACATACATGAATATAAGCACAAATACCAAATATAATCACATAGAGAGTGGGTGTAAACAGAAATGAGAACCAAGGGATATACCCTAGGGAATCTGAGCCATAGAGAATTTAGTGAAAAGATGGGAAGTAGCAAAGAAGACTGAGGAGTAAGTGACAAACTAAATGGAAGAATAGCAAAATAGATTGGTGTTCTCTATGACTATTACATAAATAGCATCTAGCAGGAGGGTAGTGATTAATTTTGATAAAAGATAGGTCAAGTAGCTTAAAGGCTAAAAATTGTACATAGATTTTAGGATCAGAAAGGCATTGAGATTTTTACAGGAGCTGTGTTTGGTGCAGGGTTTCAGGAAAAAGCCTGATTTGACTGAGTTTGAGACAATGGGAGAATGAAAAAGATATGCATAGACAATTGTCAACAGGTATTTTGGTTTTAGTGCTAGCAAATTTTCTCAATCTGAGCTCCAAAGACAACTCTTTGCCTGTTAATAACATCTTAGGTGTCGATAAATTTCTATGTGAGTTTCTAACTCATGTAAACTTTTATGTGAGTTTATGCATATTTGTTTCCATTACAAAGTTATATAAGCATACATTTTATCATATGTATGAACAACTTCTAATTGAGTATTGCTATGCAATTACAACACCCATTTTGTATTTCAGTTTACAATGGCTTTGACATGAAGTTATTCATCTTTAAATAGTAATTTAATGTGAAACAAAACCTAGGGGCACTTAAAAGAAAAATGAGACATTCAAGAACAGTTGCTGGCCAAATGAGGTAATGCATTGTGCTGGATTAGCATAGGTTCAAGAGCAGACTGAGTAAAAAAATAAAAAATGTATTCAAACCTGAAGAGCATGCGAACCATATTAGTGAGTGTTACAAACATGTAGGTCTTAAAGTAGTCTGATTAGAAAAATGAAATATGAAATAAATGCATTCAAAACAAGAGTATGTAACCAAATTAATGTGAGGAACAAGCATGAGGGTTTACCTGCTTCCCTCTAAGCTCTTTAAAACAGAAGCATATACTGTGTCATACAGAAAGCAATACAAAGGAGAAAAAAAACCATTTATCATGTCAAAACTAACCAAAAAAAACAAACAAAAAACCCTCCAAAACCCTGAAAACCACATTAGTACCATAGAAAATTGGCAACAAACAAAAAGCTTAATTAAACAGAGAAAGAGAAGTTTTGTAATAAAAAATTTCAGTTGTCCAGGAAGAAATCACAATTCTAAATTTATATGAATGTAAAAAAAATTCTTAAAATACAGAAACAGAAACTGTCGGACCTAAAGTAAGAATGAAACAAAATTACATTCAAGATGAGCGATAACACAAACCTCTCAGTAATTAAGAAAACTTCCAGGAAATACTTAATAAATAAAAATTAAAATAAAAATATAATCAGCAAAGTTTATAAATTAATGCATATACATAACTAATATTTACTAAATGTATTATTTAATTTTATTTTTATTTTAAAGATGTGAAGTACAATTCAGGATTAGGTATACAAGTGGTCATCAAACAGGTAAAGTTTTGGCCTTCCTTTGGTCTCCACTTCACCTGGTTTGAGATCAGGTACACTTATTTATGTCATGTTTCCCCCTCCCTCCCTTAGCAGTGTCCTGCTACTGTCAATCCCTTTCTTATAGTATTATGGTAAATGTTCAGGGTCCACTTATGAGTGAGAACATGGAGTATTCAGTTCTTTGTTTCTGTGATAAGTCACAGAGTATTATAGACTCTAAATCCATCCAAGTTGCTGTGAAGTCCATATGTTTATCCTTCTTTATGGCTGCATAATAGTCTATTGTGTATATGTAACACTTTTTAAAAATCCAGTCCAGTTTTGATGAATAGCACACTTGGTTCCACGTTTTTGCTATTGTAAATAGTGCTGCAATAAACATGCGTGTACAGGTATCTTTTTGGTAGAATGATTTGAGTTCCTCCAGGTATATTGCCAGTACAGGGATTCCTGGGTCCTGTGAAAGGTCAATTTGTAGTTCTTTTAGAAATCACCACACTGTTTACCATAGAGGTTAAACTAGTTTGCATTACCACTAGCAGTTTAGAGCATTCCTTTTCTTCGCATTCTCACCAGCATCTGTGTTCTTTGTTTTATTAATGATGGCCATTCTTACTGGAGTTAAGTGGTATCTCAATGTGGTTTTGATTTGCATTTCTTTGATGATTAGTGAGGCTGAGCACTATTTCATGTGTCTATTGGCTGCCTGATACCTTCTTCTGAGAAGTGTCTATTCATGCTTTTTGCCACTTTTTAATGCGTCTATTTTTTCTTTCCTTTTGTCACATTTGAGTTTCTTGTAGATCTTAGATGTTAGGCCTTTGTCAAATACACAGTTAGCAAATATTTTTTTCCTATCCTGTGGGCTGTCTGCCCACTCTCTTGATGGCTTCTTTTGCTTTGCATAAGGTTTTTAGTTTAATGAGGCCCCACTTGTCTATTTTATATCTTATGGCATGGACATCTGAGGTTTTGATTGAATTGGTTTCCTCTTCCGATTTCTGTAAGGGTGTCTACTGCATTTTCTAAGATTCTTGTAATTTGAGATTTTACATTTAGGTCTTTGATCCATTTAGGGTTGGCTTTTGTGCACAGTGATGGGTAGGGGTCCTGTTTCAGTGTTCCACATGTGGTCAGGCAGTTTTCCCAGCATTATTTACTGAGTGGGTTTTCATCTCCCCAGTGGTTGTTGGTGGAGGCTTTGTTGAAGATGAGTTGGTTGAGAAATTGAGGTATTGCTTCAGGAATCTCTATCCTGTTACATTGGCCTACATGCCTGTTCTTGTACCACCAATACCAGGCTGTTTTGATTAT
>CAUYQG010078411.1:0-10954 GCA_963574415.1 Tarsius wallacei | reverse complement strand
AGGCGTGTGCTACCACGCCCGGCTAATTTTTTGATTTATTATAGAGATGAGGTCTTGCTTGCCCAGGCGGGTCTCGAACCCGCGGGCTCAGGCAATCCACTCACCTCAGCCTCCCAAAGGCACGGGATTACAGGCTGAGCCACCGAGCCCGGCTTAGCCCAGCTCTCTTAATCACTGGATAGTCCTTCTGCCAGTGCCATGAGTAGTTGTGAACAAGGTGGAGAGATGAGGCTAAGAGGAGAGGTGTTGGCTGGGTCAATGCCAATTTTGTGGAACTAAACAAAATTGTTCCGTGCTAACAGTTTTTGAAAGCATTTTGAACATGGCCTTGGGCCTTTCATGGTTCTGAGGTTTTCCTACAACTCTTAATTGAGTCTTTCCAGGCTGAGCTTCAGGATTTAAGCAATTCAACAACAAAATAGTTCTCAGAATTTCTTTCCCTTTTAGCTGAGTGAGAATGTGTCCCCCAGCTTTCTGCTTTTAGCCACTGGAAAACATTCTGAGAATCTGAGTCAAAACCTGGGGCAGGGCTGCCATTTTTTATTGTGCCTTGGACAGTGAGGGCCAAAATCCAGCCTGGCCTGCACGCACCAAGTCATGTACCCTGGCACAAGGTTGTCCCACCCAGAGGAAGAGGTGCTATATTTCTGATTTACATCCTAAGCTACCCTGTGGGTGCCCTGTGTGCTAGAGGCAGTGTTGGATGGATGGAATACTGTCTCAGATTTCCCTTGCTTTAGGTTTTGATTATGGGTTGTCATAATTCCATGTCTGGATGATGTCTCTTATCTCTCTTTTGGCAAAAGGAAGCCGAATTCCAGAAGTCATGCTAGAACTGGGTTTCATATGTTGGTGGGAGGGTTTTCTCCTTGCCCATCTCGACTGTCTCTCACCTTTTCCCACCTCCTCACCCACACACCTCCAGTCCCATCCACCGAGGGCAATCCTAGCAGTCTTGGGAATGGTGGGGGAAAGAAATGAGAGCTTGGTCTAGTAAAATAGCTCAGTGAAGACGCAACCCAGGGAAGACCAATGTTAATCCCAAGAAAGGCTGCCTTGTCTTAGATCTCTTTCTTCCCAAGGAAACTGAAAGTTCTCCACCCAACCCACAGGACACTGGGCTACTGGCTGACACAGTATTTGTGGCCTCTTTCCTTTTGTTTCTAGGTACTGTTAAAATGCCTTTCCAACACGCTGCCATGATTTTAATTATGTATGTGTCTTCATCCTGAAATATACACACTGTGGAATATATTTGGAACTGATTTTGGATTTTAAAAAGACGGAAAGATTGGGAGTTTTGTGCTCTCCTTCCTGACGCAGGTGTTCATTTGATACCTGGAGATATTTGTGTATGGCAGTACCTAAGGAGTACCTAAAGTATAGTAGTTAAAAATAATCAGTCTGGAGGGACACATGTGGGTGAGTTTAAGTCTCATCTCCATCACTCACTAGCTGTGTCACCCTAAGCAAACTGCCTGAACATTCCAAGTCTCATTTTCCTCATATGTAAAACAAAGATAATTGGTTGGGCCCAGTGGCCCATGCTTGTAATCCCAGCACTTTGGGAGGCTGAGGTGGGAGGATTGCTTGATCCCAGGAGTATAAGACCAGCCTAGGCAATCTGTAGGGACCTTGTCTCTACCAAAAAATCAAAATATTGAGCAGAGTTTAGTGGCATGTGCCTATATTCCCAGCTACTAGGAAAGCTGAGGCGGAAGGATCACCTGACTCTAGGAGGTGGAGGCTGCAGTGAGCCGTGATGGTGCCACTGCACTTCAGCCTGGTCAACAGAGTAAGACCCCCGACTCAAACAAAAAAAGGAAAAAAAAAGATGATAAAAGCTTCTTTTTAACCTTATGGTGAGGTTCAGTGAGCTGATGTGTGTGGAATGCTTAGTGTAGAGCTAAGAACATAGTTCGCTCCCAGAAGTGTCAGCTCTTCTCAGGTGTCAACAAGTGAACCTAAATTCTGGCTGGGAATGTGTGGAACATCCGAGACAGTTTTTGTCATCTTTGTTGGAGGCCCCCTCTTTCCTCAGCGTGAGTCCCCTCAGAATTTGTTCACTGTTCCCCAAATGTCATCTTTGTGGCTGCTCCAACCAAGGAGAACTTTGGTTACCATGGCGTGCACGTATCCTGTGTGCAGGCTTGACAATCTCATTCACCAGGCCCCCCGAGGGCAATGTCAGACCAGTAAGCTTGTGAACAAGGGTGCAAAGCGGGCAGGAGCAGGCTGCCCGGTATATTTGCTTTAGTTGCAAAGTTGTTTGGAAAAATGAAATGCTGAAAACTCAGGACACTGCTAGAGAATGCTCATGGCAGCACATCTTCCATTCTCACATTCAATTGCTTCTACCTCCAGGGTATAACAAAACTTTCCAGTGACTTCTTTTTATGGAAGAAGGCAGTAGAATGTAGTCAGTATATGCAGTTAGGTTGGGTTGACAGTCTTGTGATTTTACTAGCTGAGAAACTTTGGGCAAACTTTTTGTTTTGTTTTTTTTCAGTTGGGGTCATACCCTGTCGCCCAGGCTGGAGTACAGTGGCTGGATCACAACTCACTATAGTCTTAGTCTCCTGGGCTCAGGCAATTCTTCTGCTTCATCTTCTCAAGTAGCTGGGACTATAGGCATGTGGCACTATCCCTGGCTAATTTAAAAAAAATTTTTTTGGTAGAGATGAGGTCTCACTCTGTTGCCCAGACTGCTCTCAAACTCCTGGGCTCAAGCAACCTTCCTGCCTCGGCCTCCCAAAGGGCTAGGATTACAGGTGTGAGCCACTGTGCCCTGCCTTGGGCAAGTAATTGAACCTCTTTATACCTCTGTTTTCTCCTCTATGAAATGGAAATATTAATTCCTCTATCTCACTTGTGTTTTCAGGATTATCTGAGATAATGAATGTAAAGTGCCTGGCATATAGTAAGCATTTAATAAGTATACCTTGTCACCATCTCCATTGTCCTAATTATTACCTATTTCTTAGTATTATTGAGTTTAAGGCATAAGATCTGCAAAACCATCAGCCTACTGCTCAAAGTTGGTATTTGATTAATGGTGAATGTTACAATGCTTCTGTTTTGAATATCAACTATAGAAGCTAATTATCCTTTTCAAAACGCTCCAAGGGCTTCTGCCATTCTTTAAGGCCTCTGGTTTGCTCCCTAAGGTTTGTCCTTACCCTAGGAAAGGATGGTTTCCTGTGGCAGACACTGTGAATGGCCACCCCTGCTGCCAGACCCCTTTTTCCTTGTGAACAGAATACCAATTTTGCTTAGGCAGCCATGTGCCTAGCCCCAGGGCAGGAATTATGACTCATGGAGGCCATTGGTGGTAGTCTCCTTTCCCTTTCTCTTCATTGGTCAAGGGGAGGGCATGTGGACAAATTCTGGCCAATGAGGGAAAGTGGCATCACAAAAAGAGAGAGGAGCTGAGGGGAGAGGTGAGCTTATTTTGCTCTCTTCCCTGCTCTCTTCCTTCCTGCTTTAGGTACTGCCAAGTGAGGATGTGATGTTTGGAGCTGCAGCTGCTATTTCGTGATCATGAGGACAAAAGCCAATCCTTTAAAGATGAAAAAGCAGAAAACGGAAAGAGTCCAGATGATTAATGGCATTGCTAAGCTGCCAAATCAACTCTGAAGTTGCCTGTCTCCAGACTTCTTTTTCGGCATATAATAACTGTTCTTATAATTCAGGCTATTGTTAATCTGGTTTTCTGCTACTTAATTGGGATGCTCCTTTTCGGTTTGCCAAGTCTGGAAAATGACTGCTATTCAAATTCTGCCTTGATATAAAGACATTCCCTTCTCATTTTCTTCCTCTACATTTGGGTAATAAAGAATCTTTAAATTCCACCCTCACCACTGTAGTGAAACTGCTCTTGAAAAGGTCACCAATGACCTCTTGATTGACACGTCCACCAGCTCCATCTAATTTTGCATCCCGCTTAACCTTGTTCCACTGGACAGCATGATCAAGTTCTTATTCCTAAGGCAAATCCCTCCCTCAGTGGGTCTCGCTGCTCTTCCTTCTACCTCTGACCTCTCCTTCTGGTCCCTTCTCTTTCTGCATCCTTAACTATGTACAACACCTGACATTCTGATCTCTGCCTTCCCTTCCTTCACTAGGTGCTTTTCCCAGATGCTGCCTTCACTTCCAAGGCTTTGGGGACCTTCTGTAGGCACTAGTGACTCCCAACCATATTTCCAGGGCAGATCTTCCTTCAGCACCAGACTATGTTTCTTTCAGCAGGACTCACCCACTTGGATGTTCCCATAGAACCTTCAACATGGTATTTCCTAAACGGAACTATGTTCCTAAACGGAACTATGTTCCTCTCCAAATTACTTCTCCATAACACACTTCACTGTCCACACCAGCCCACAGCTAGAAATCTGAGTCATCCTGAGCAATCCATTCCCTCCCAACATCCAATAAGTCACCAAGTACCAACATCTCTCTATTCTCAGGGGTCTGTTGCAGCCTCCCAGGTTCACGGCCGAGGACTCCATTTATCATTTCTATGATGATGAGTCCTTCACCTGCCTCCAGTCAGTCTCTTCCCCTCTAATCATCTGCATGCTGGGAGAGTCGGTTCTCTGAAAACAAATGAAATCATCTCAATAGCATTTAGAATGTTCAAGAGGGTAGGTGTGTGTGTTTGAGGGGGTGGGTGTAGAGACTGTATTATCCATTCTGCCCTCTAGATAAAGTCTGCACTTCAAGGCTGGGTGTAGTGGCTCACACCTGTAATCTCAGGGTGGCCAAGGCAGGATGACTGCTTGAGCCCAGGAGTTCGAGACCAGCCTGGGCGACATAGCGAGACCCCGTCTCTACAGAAAAATAAAAAATTAGCAGGGCTTGATGGTGTGTGCCCGTAGTACAGTGACTTGGGAGGCTGAGGCAGAAGTATCATCTGAGCCCAGGAGGTCAAGGCTACGCTGAGCAGTGATCGTGCCACTGTGCTCCAGCCTGGGCAACAGAGCAATACTCTGACTGAAAAAAATAAAATCCACTTGATTTCATGGCCTAGGAGACCCTGTCGTCTCTCTGAGTACATGTTAATTTTTCGGTTTCCTCTCCTACCACCCGCCCTTCCCCCTCCCTGCACCCTGTGCTCCAGCTCCTGTGAACTCTCCTTCCCCTATTTCCTGTGATTAGTTGCTGGACGTCAATTCCCAGCATCCTGAACTCCTATCATCCTCCACTTCTCAACCAAACCACACTTCTTCCCTGATCCTAGAGTTGATCTCAACACTACTGACCTTTAGGGTTGGATAATTCTTTGTCATGGGAGCTCATTCACGCTTTGTAGATTTTTTTTTTTTTTTTTTTTTTGAGTCTCTACACCACCCCCACATAATGAAGCAACCCTGCCTGGCATCTTCACTGTTGTATCCCTAGTGATCAGCACAGTGCAGGCATATAATGGGTCTCACTCTGTCGCTCAAGCTGGAGTGCAGTAGCACAATCACAGCTCACTGTGATCTTGACTTCTGGGTTCAGGTGATACTTCTACCTCGGCTTCCCACATAGCTGGGACTACAGGCATGTGCTCTCACACCTGGCTATTTTTAAATTTTCTGTAGAGATATGTTCTCACCATGTGCCCAGGCTGGTCTTGAACTCCTGGGCTCAAGCGATCCTCCTGCTTCAGCCTCCCAAGATGCTGGGATGATAGGCATGAGCCGCCACGCCTGGCTCTAAAACGTTTAGCAGCATCTCTGGCTCCTACATAGCAGATGCCAGTAGCATCCCCCAGTTGTGACAACCAAAATGTCTCCAGACTGCCAAATGTCTCCTGGGGAGCAGAACTCCCCTGCTTGAGACCACTGACCCAGACCAATACCCTTCTTATCATCCATAGCTTTCTGGTCTTTCCTGATCACAACACCCACAGCACATTTGTGAAATGACTTGCCTTACTGTCTCATCTGCTTCAACAGACTGTGGCCTCTCTGAAGGCATCTCCCAGGGCCGGCACCCAGTAGGCATGCAGCCCAGCTTCTCAAAAGAGTGGGCACCATGATGAAGCAACCCTGCCTGGCATCTTCACTGTGGTATCCCTAGTGCCCAGCACGGTGCTGACGTGTGACAGGTGCTTGATATTTGCTGAATGAAGAAGGGGTCGAATACTCCCATTCAATTACTTCTTCCTCTGTGAAACTTGTGAAGTATCTTACTCAGGGTTTTGAGTCTTGTCTTCTCTTTTCTCCCCTGTAATATTTTACACATGGCCCTGCCCCCCAGCACTCAGTATATGGATTACAAGGACAGGACAATAGGTGAATATGTGTTTGTGGAATAAAATCATGCTCCCTCTATTGTGAGGTCTCTTTCTAAAAAAACCATGTCCAGTGCTGTGCCCAGGAGTCTCATGGTCTAACTTGTCCTTCTCCTGCCACACCTGCCACACACACTAACCCACAATGGAGGAATCACTCTGCACTGAGAACGGAAAACCCATCTCTGCTCCAAGGTGCCACTGCAGCTTGCTCCTTCCTAACTGTGCTCCCAGCCCCCTACACAAAGAGCTCACTCAGGCATCTTCGGGGATGGGACCCAGCACCTCTGCAGCGTGCCCACTACCTGATGGCCTGAAATGAACAGGCCACTGAGGGCTCCACGGCAGAAGGGAGTCAAGTAAACAAACATTAAGAATAGTTGTCGGAAAGGAAATCCGCCTGCTAGGGAGGTCAGCACCCAGACTCGAGTTGGGTAGCTTTTCCTGTACAGTAGATGGTTAATATGCATCCTTTGGTCACAAAGGCCTGTAGAGAGAAGATGCCGAAGTTAATATTTATATTTGGCATCCCACCCCCTGCATAAATAACAGTGCAGAGGTCCAGTGTTTGGTTTGGGGTCAGCTCCGTTTAAACAGCTCGGCCAGGTGCAGACACACACTCCAGACCTTTGAACTCTGTATGTCGCAATCCAGATGTTCAGCCAAGGTGATGAACTCGGGTCACTGATGGTAAGAGCGTGTGTGCTGCTCTCTTCCAGCATCTTCCATGGGGAGCCCTGGACAGTAGACCTGGCCCCAAGCCCACTTTCCTCGCCAGAGTCAAGAAACAGTAGCAGCTGCAGTTGTTGCTAGGGATGAGGGATCATCCACTTGGGAGTTGAGATAGCCAGGAGGGGGAGTGGGTAGCAGGAAGGAGGTCATGAAATTGACCGTGCTTAGCCGCTGCCCACGTTTGGATTACTCGGAGACAGTCTGCAATGGGAAAAATATTAGGCTTTTAATGACAGGCCTGACAAACTCGATCCGTATGACCAAATCAATCTCAAAGGCAACCGCTGTCATTTATTAAAGGAGGATTTGCCAAGTTGCATGGTTCTTCTAGAGTTTTCCTAGTACCACACTTTGCCTCAAACACGTACACAGAGTGGGGGTTTGAACTTTTTGAGTTTAATGCAAAGCACATATGTTGTTTGGGTTTTGTTTTGTTTGTTTGTTTTTATTTTTGCAAAATATGTGATATAAAAAAGAACCATATAGCAATAAAATGGTAATGTAAACACAAACCCTCCAAAAGGATGTAACATATTTCTAATGGAAGGAAACAACCACCTTCACTTTATCCACACACAAAAATAAAAAATGATGAAGAGAGGCCATTTTCATTCGCAGATTGTGGAATCCTACTGTTTACTGCTCTCCGAATGAGTATTTCTGAGGCAAGACTTAGATGGGAATTTTTAAAACAAAGCAGCTCCTGGCATAGAGCAGAGAACACTGGTGTTGGCAGCAGGGCGACTTGGATTCCAGTCTTGACTGCTGACCCCTGCTTCCTGGCTCCCAGCCCCAGCACTCTACTCGAAGTGCTCTTGTCAAGGGTACCAGTGACCTTCTAATTGCTAAATCCAAAGGGCACTTTGCAGCCCTCTCCTGACCTGACCTCTTTTCAGCCAGATGACATAATTGCCTACTCTTTCCTCCTTGAAATGCTCTCCCCCTGTGGCTTTGATGACACCAGCCCATTCTGGTTTTTCTCCAGCCTTCTCCACCTCACCTCCTAGGTCCTTCCCGTGGGCTATTCTCTTTTTCTTCGACAGCCATGGGCAGCTACTGTGCGTGGACGTTATGCTGAGGCTTTGCATGCATTTTCTTACTAACTCCTCAGAGTAGCCCTGGGAGATAGGGCTTACTGGTTCCATTTTATAAATAAGAAATCTAAGGTTTTGAGTGTTTTATGAGATTCTTACCCAAGGCCACATAGCTAAAAAGCTATGTAGCAGGACTGGAACCCCAACCTAGGACTGTTGGAATCCAAAGTCAAGTTCCCTTAAATAGAGGTGTTCTCCAGAGTTCTGGGGTTGGCTCCTTTTCTCCTCTCTGGCCCTGTCTCTGCCAGGGCTCATGCTCAGTCTTGCCCTCAGGCAACTCCTCTATGCTGTCTTCAGCCAGAATCTGGCCTCTGAGCCTTGTTACCAACTGTTTCCAAGATATCCCCATTTGCATGGGACACAGTCTCCTTGTAGAGGTGGGAATGGCAGACTCTCCAGCTGTCATTCTGTTCCTGATGGTTGGTCCTCCCATCTCAGTCTCTCAAAGTGCTGGGATTATAGGCATAAGCCACTGAGCCTGGTCCATACGGAATTTTAAAAATCTCTTTGGGAGCAATGCCAATGAGAGTAGCTTGAGTCAGAGCAGAAAAGGGGATAGAAAACTGGTAAAAATGGCAAAGAACTGACAAGGACAGGGAGAGGGTGATTGGGAAGAATGAGAGGAGTTCAATAGTGAAATTTGGACTTTTTTCATGATTGGACTTGGGAGTGAGGCAGAGAGAAGAGTCGAGAATAATACCCAGTAGCGTGTTATTTCTTCGACAGCCATGGGCAGTTACTGTGCCCAGTGATTGTTTAAGGAGTGGGCACTTGACCTAGTTCTGCCAGTTAAAACATGAAGGGGAAAGTTGCTGGGGACAACTGGTAAGGGATTGTCTTCCTCCTAAAAAGTCACAGGAACAAAGGGTCCTATAGATGTCATGCCTTGTGATATTGGAGTAGTGACAACTATCTGTAGCCATGAAGAGATCCAACGTCAGGTCGAAGCTAACAAGAGAAGGGTGGGGTCTGGGGCCTTAATAACAAGCGGATTGTACCTTGGTTGGGATCGGGGCTTCCAGCTATGTTCAATGATATATTTCTTCATTGTGTGAAGAAATGGTTTTTTTGTTGTTTTGTTCTTGTAGCCAGAAACATCATATATGGCACATCAAACTCATCATAGCTACAAGTCAACTCAGTAACTATCTCCTCCTCCAAACAGACTCTCTTCCTGTGACTCTAGCTCTGTCAATACCACCATGACCCACTCAGTCACCCAAGTCTGTGTAGATATAACCCCACCGCTCCTGGGTGTCATTCTCAACTCTTCTCTCTGCCTCACTCCCAAGTCCAATCGTGAACAAATTCAGATTTCACTATTGAACTCCTCTCATTCTTCCCAATCACTCTCTCCCTGTCCTTATCAGTTCTTTGCCATTTTTACCAGTTTTCTATCCCCCTTCTCGCTCTGACTCAAGCTACTCCCATCGGCATTGCTCCCAAAGAGATTTTTAAAATTCCATATGGACCAGGCTCAGTGGTTTATGCTTGGTAATCCCAGCACTTTGGGAGGCTGAGGTGGGGGGACGGCTTGAGCCCAAGAGTTTGAGACCAGCCTGGGGAACATAACGAAATCTCATCTCTACAAAAAATGCAAGCAATTAGCCGGGTGTGGTGGCATGACCTGTAGTCCCAGCTACTCAGGAGGCTGAGGCAGGAGGATTACCTGAGCGTGGGAGGTCATGGCTATGGTGAGCTGTGATTGTGCCACTGCACTCTCGCTGGGGCGACAGAGCGACACCCTGACTTGAAAAAATAAAAAATAAAAATTCAATATGAATCCTGCACCCTTCCTGATTAGTCTGTGAACAGCCTGCCATTGGCTTCAAGATGCAATCCCACCAATTAGTGTGGCTTGTAAGATGCTCCATGACAGGGCTGAGCTCTCTGGATTCTCCCTTTGTCCCTCTCATGCACTCCCATTCCAGCACACTGATTGCCTTGCAGTCCACAAGCTGCTGCTCCTGGGTCCCTGCACGTACTGCTGCCCGACCTGGGATGACTTCCCTGCATGAGGCCCGCTGGCCAGTATGTTCTCATGCACCTTGGTCTGCCACCCTTACAACAAGCAGGTAGGAATCTCAGGCATGCCAGAAATATCTTTCCTTACTGCCATCTCTCTCCCCTTGATTTTTGTTTTGCACCTCCATCCAGACACAATTTCAGTGTCGAGGACGGTGTCTACCTGGGCTCGGGCATCTGTTCATCTTGGGTTGCCATAGCGATGCCCCTGGTTTTCTCTTCATGGCCCCTTCAAGCCCAGGAGTCGTCTTGGCAATGCCCACCCCGGCTAGAGTCCCTGGAATCTCTGCAAGGCACTCTTTGGCTTTGTCTGCATAGATACCACCACCACCACTGATCCTGCTCTGGGGCCTTGCTGCCTTCCCAGGGCCTTGCTTGTGGGCAGGCTCCCCCTGCTCACTGCCCAAAGCCCCCTTTGCCTTAGAAACTCCTTGTCTACTCTCCTTCCCCCACACCTGGAGAAAGCACTACCCTTCCCTTCCTTATTCTAAACATTTGTCTATCCCTCCTATCTCTCACCCTTGCTCAGTGCCCCCCATGGGAGCTCGGAAAGTTTAGAATTATGGGACACAGAAAATGACACACACAGAGTGACAGGCCTTTTTTGCTTCTACTCTGTCACATTTCTTTTTTTTTTTTGAGTGGGAGTCCCACTCTGTCACCCAGGGTGACCCACAGCCTCGGTCCGCCATGCTCAGGCGATCCTTCCGCCTCAGCCTTCCAAGTAGCTGAAACTACAAGCATGTGCTACCACGCCCGGCTAATTTTTTGATTTATTGTAGAGATGAGGTCTTGCCAAGTTGCCCAGGCAGGTCTCGAACCC
>CAUYQG010078405.1:0-23369 GCA_963574415.1 Tarsius wallacei | reverse complement strand
TTTCAACTGACTCACAGTTATTCCTGAGTAAGTCCTCTTATAGCGGGCAGTGGACACTGTTGGCCGCCTACCCAGATCAACCCTCTTTCTGCCTTGCTCGCACAAATCATCCTTTGGCCCAGAGAGTTTTTTGGTTTTTGGGTTTTTTTTGAGTTAGAGTCTCACTCTGTTGCCCAGACTGGAGTGCAGTGGCCGCTCCCGGCCACTGCAGCCTCGACCCACTGGGCTCCAGCAATCCTTCCGCCTCAGCCTTCCAAGTAGCCGGAATTACAGGCACGCGCTACCATGCCCGGCTGATTTTTTGATTTATGGTAGAGTTGAGGTCTCGCCAAATTGCCCAGGCGGGTCTCAAACCCGCGGGCTCAGGCAATCCACTCACCTCAGCTTCCCAAAGCACGGAATTACAGGCTGAGCCACCGAGCCCGGCTGGCCCAGGGAGTTGATATCAATTCCATTCCTTCTGGGTAGAGTTTTTGTTTAATTATAATCATGTGACCCAATTTTGGCCAAAGGGATATGAGAAACTTGGAACTTCTAGAAAAGACTGTTTTGGAAGACTTTGCTCATGTTCATCAGATAATTATCATATGGCTAACTGGGCTCTCCTCTACTTCTAGGTACATGGCACACTGTACCTGCCCACTCCCTTGATGTCAGGCAGGGCCATGATGGAGTTCTAGCCAATAAGACCAGGTTACATGTATCACTTTTGGTCAAAGGATTTACCAGCAGGAGCTGGACTTTCCAGCCTTCTTTTCCCTTGCTGCCACAACATCTGAAGTTCTTCTTAACAGGAGAGCCTCAGCGTGCATCCAGTAGGGTGAACCTATGGATCTGGCTGAGACACGAAGCCTGAAGAAGCAGTGCACTTTCATTGTATTAAGCCACTGTGATTTGGAGGTTCTTTGTTACTGTAGCATAAACTTTTCTGCCATGACTGATACAGCTTTTCTTGATCTGAAAAACAGACATATGATGCAGGAAGAAACAGTTTTGTTTTCTACCCTGACTATTACTTCAGGGCTGATGCTGCCATCTTGCAACCATGAGAGAGCAGACTGTGGATCAACTCATATCAGAGGAGGATACCAACACATAAGGAAGCAGGGCCCTTAATAACATCACTGAACCACGGAATTAAATCTGGAAGGCTCTGTCACCAGACTTCTTATGTGAGATAACAAGCATCTCATTTTTATGCCACTTTTGGTCAGGTTTCCTTTACTGTCAGCCAATAGCATCCTAACTGCTACACTCCAGAAGACATTATCTGCCTCTCTCCTTCCCTCTCTCCGTCTCTGTCCATCCATCCATGCATTCATCCATCCATCCATCCAACCATGTGACAAACAAGTATAACACAGTTTTCGGGCCATGCCAGCCAAAACAACAGAAAACAAAAACTCCAGATTTGAGATGGGCCAGAAGCTTTTCTCTAAAGCCATACACAGATTTCCCAGCACTCTGGCTCCACCCAACCTTCCCAATGGTGGCGAGTGCTGTTCTTGATACTGACCACCTCCAGGAGTCCACACTGACTCGCTTAAGACAGGGCTGGAAAGCTGAGGGGTGTCTGGACTATAGGGCCTCCTTTCTTGAGTACTTTTACTTTTTAAAAAATTTAATCATTCTCCAAATATGTTTCCTGTGTCTAGGCTCTGTGCTGGACACTGTGGTGACCATAGGGAACAACATATAGTCACTGCCATGAAAGAAGAGATTGGCTTGGGAAGCCAGACAGACAAATCAACAGGCCACCTGAACACGGGGCTGCCACTGGGACCTATAGACACCCTGCAGCTGCTTGTCACCTTTTGTCTGGACACCACTCTGCCCACCACATCTATGGCCAATGCTGGTTGTCATGGCATGTCATGTCATGTCATGTCATCAGGCCATACCTGTCCTATATACTCCAAACCTCTTTTACCCCGGAAGTGACTTTGCTCTCTGAGGTCTACACAGATGCCTTGATGGGCCAGAAGCTTTTCTCTAAGCTCTGCTTTGCTGCATGATAGCACTGCTTTGACCACCTCTGCTTCCGGACAGTTGCTTCCTTGCAAGGTGACTTCCTAAGAATTCGTTTCAAGAGTCACAAGGCAATCCTTATCGTCTGCCCTTCATGTCTGACTCTGTGACCAAAGATCCTTTCAGAGCTAGAAAGGAATGGGTTCTCCAGAAGCAGAGGCTTAAATGGAGCTTGGGGGGTGCAAGATGTTTTTTTAGGGAATAATAACTGCAAGTGGAAGGCAGAGAAAGCAAGATTAGGCAGAAGGAGAAGTAAAATTATCCTGCAGGAATGACCAACCTCGGCCAACCCAATGGGTGCTATGGACTGAGAACTGCCCATTAGCGGGTACTGAGTAGGACTGGAATGGCCAGACCTTCACACTACTCTGCCATGCTCAGACACCCAGTGAGAGCTGCCCTGGGAAGAGTGTGCCCTTGAGTGAGGCAGCTTGGGCAGGCCATGACAAAGCCAACAGGGGAGTTGTCTGCCCACGGTGCTGCCACAAATGGGTGGCTCCTTCTCTGCGGGGATCTAGGAAGCATACCTCCATCCACCATGGCTCACCCCGTGGGCCCCCTGGGCTCGCTTCTCATAGATATTCTAATATCTCCATGGATCTTTCTTCCTGAGGGGAAACTTAGGAGAGGGAAGTTAGTGAACAACAACAGCCCCGTGTGATTTTCTGAGCGGGGCAGGTGCTTCCAGGCCCACTCTTGATGCCTATGGCCTCCTCCTCCACCATCCCATCTGGATTCCACTTACCCTCGGGTCCTACCTCTGCTCAGCTTGGTGGAGTTCTTGGCTGGGCCCAGATTATCCTCTCCAGGGGGCCGGAGACTCTGGTCACCATGTCCTTTTCTGATCAGGGTTGCTGGGTGACAGTTATGGTTGGGCAAGAGAGCAGAAAGAGGCACTCTGTGGGCACCCCACATACTCCTTTGTTGCACAGTGTAGTGCAGCCTACTTCATGCTGATGATCACACCAGTTAGCCCTGTCACTGCTCTTGCCCACAGGTCCCTGAATACAAGGATCCTAAAATGCCTGGCCAGAAAGCCAGGACATTTACCACAGACCACAATTCTACATATATTCTAATGTTGGCTCATTTCTTTGTCTACGCAATTTGATGTCCAGGCGTACCTCTTGAAAATGTCCTTGGGGGGGCTGGGTGCAATGCTTCACCCCCATAATCCTAGTACTTTGGAAGGCCCAGGCAGGAGAATTGCTAGAGGCCAGAAGTTCGAGACTAGCCTGGGCAGCCTAGCAAGACCCGAAACTTATACAACTTAAAAAAAAATTAGAACTGGGATGGAATTGGAGACTATCATCCTAAGTGAAGTGACCCAGGAACAGAAAACCAAACACCGTACATAGTCACTTGTATGCGGGAGCTAAACTAAGGCACCGAAAAGGCACATAGCGTAGCACAGTGGACACTGAGGACTCAGAAGGGGAGGATGGGGAGGATAAGAATGAAAAATCACCTCTCAGGTACAATGCACACAGGTGAGGGTGGAGGTACACTTAAAGCCCAGACTTCTTTGCCACTATACAATGTATCCATGTAACCAAAAATCATTTGTACCCCCTAAAGCCAATGACATAATAAAATAAAACAAAATAGAAATAAAATAAACTAGCTGGGTGTTGTGGTGTACACCTGGTAGTCCCAGCTATTCAGGAAGCTGAGGTGGGAGGATTGCTTGAGCCCAAGAATTTGAGGCTGCCATAAGTTATGATCGTAACACTGCACTCCAGTCTGGGCAACAGAGCCAGACCCTGTCTCTAAAAATAAATAAATAAACAAACAAACTGCCCTTTGGGAAGACTGTCTCTGGACACTGTCTTCAGGGCCACCACTGATGAGGCTGTGTTGCAGTGGCCATCCATTTTTGGCTTGCACCTCCATACTGAGTCAACCCATCTGTAACCAGACCCGGACCTTCCCCCATTTTCTGCTGGTCATCCACTGTGCCCCATACATGCATTGGCAAGAGCTGAGAAAGAAGCACGTGAGATAGCAGTGGGTGCTGTGGAACTGCTTGTGTATTTGGTCCTGTTGTGTTTGGTCCCGGATGTGTCCCTTTCATCTTATGATAAATTGTTGCTGGGCCTGCTTGACCTTATGATGTGGTGAGGCTACAGGACCCAAACCATGATAGGCAGTTCGGCCTGCATGGTAACTTAGCGTCCTGTGCCTAGTGTGACCAACTGTCTTGGTTTGCAGGATACTGACAGGTTTGCTGGGACATGGGAGTTTCAGTGCTAAAACTGGAAAAGCTGGGAAGGTCTTCCTAGTCAGTGTGCCAAGGAGTTGTATTTCAAGAAGTGCCTTATTTTCCTTTGAAGATAACATGGTTTTGCTGCAGTACCTCGGGAGCCTGCCTTGTATTCTCCCATTGGGGTTTGCCATCAATTCCTTGGGGTCATGAACCCAGATGTCCTTATTCCATGTGTCAAAGTCCCAGGTTTTCCCAGCCAGAGTCCTGGCCTTGAATTAACAGACCTGTCTTGGTTGCTTCAGCCACTGTGACTGGAAGTCTGCAGAGTGGTCCTTGGCTTTCTGCACCCTCCAGAGTGTCATTGTGTGTCACCAAAGGTGCCCTCAGGCTTTCACTCTGACTTTCAGTTGCTGTTATTCATGTTCAGCTGTTCATTATCTGTTTGAAGAGTATCAATGACACTTAGCAATGACTATCCAATCCCACTCTCTCCTGTCTACATCTTCATGAGTGTAGATGCCCTATAGATCGCTCTCACTGGTATAATCCCATCTATCTATACACCCATCAATTCGCCACTGATGAAAGTTTTACCAACAGGACCATCATCTGGTCCAGAAGCTGCCTGCACTCCCCTATCTCCAGAAAAACAAGCTCTAATTGCCAACCAGATGGTGAGAGATTCGGCTTCAAAACTCAGTCTTATCTCCACCTGCTTCCTCAGCCTTCTTTTGGGGCCAGCTGTTTTAAGGCCGGCCTTCCAGGAGCGGTCACAAACACAGACTGGGGAGCAAGATATTTACCAGAGATTAACACCTATAAAAAGAAGGGGAAAGAGACAGGCTTTGTCAGAGGAAAAAGGTGATCCACAATGCAGGCCTCTGACAAAGCTTTGGCCAGTGTGGCAGGGCATTCTGGAATGTGTGTTCCCCTCAGAGTCTCCTGCAGGTTGTCCTGGAAGAATGAGGTGGACAAAGTATCTTTTGCAGCTGATGCTGGAGCCACAGTTGGGCTAGAGACTGGCTGCCAACTTCACTCACTCCCTGCGGCCTGTCCGAGTCCCTCAAGGAAGAGGCCTCTGCATAGCACATGTCCACATCGACCACCTCCCTCTCCTCATACAACCCAGGGAACCTCATGAAATGGGTGATGGCATAGCATGGGACCTGACATGGGCACACAACCTAAACCACACTGATTCCTGGCCCTTTGTGTTCCTCTCTGGGGTGAGAGAAGATGGCAGGGAGGACACAAAGAATAATTGTGTATAAATCAGGGGGCAAAAGGAAAAAAACCTCACAACCACCCCAGGAGAAGAAAGGAAAAGCTTGTCCCTCTCCAGATACTCTCTCTTGTTGTCTTTTCTTCCCATCGTTTCCCACCCAAGTTCCAGTGGAAGAACATCTGGGTGAGGAATTTCCCTCACATTTCCTGGAAAAGAACCAGCCATATCTGCATGGACCCTTCTTCCAGATTTCTGTCAGAAATGTTCAGTCAGATATTGGTTGCTCTTCCGTGTATTTGGAAATCCAAACAGAAATGCCCTTCCTGGGAATCTCAACCCTAGCCCCATTTCCTGTACCCTCATGGACCATCTTGGGCCTGCCCTATGTGGACCCTTCTGCGGCAACTGATCAACTGTGCTGTCCCTTTAGTGTGACCAGTCACACAGATATACCAAGACCACTTACAACATTGCATGTTAAAAAAGTTAAGAGCATCTAAAGTGCAAGTATTACTCTGAAAATGTTTCCTAATTAATAAATGTTCTACATTTTTATGTGAGAATGTTTAATATTTAATTTTTCAATAATTTTATCATTTATAATTTATTAAATTTATTTTGTGTCTTGTATTTATTAAAAATTGATATACTTCCTATTTCTCTTACTCCAATGTTAGATTATTTTTATGCAAAATGAAAAAAACACGTGGTGTGTTTAATTCAGAGGATTTTTTCTTTTAAACCTCAGTTGTAGTATATACTGTAGTTGAATATTCTAGGCCTCCCTCTGCCAACATTTCCTTGATGGCTATTGCATTTGTGTAGGTCAGGGGATCAGCAACCCTTCAGAAGCAGGTTAAGATGTTCAGCTTTTTTTTTCCCCAATGAGCTTGGAGTAGAGGTTATTGCAGAACTAAATTTCACGTTATGGGAATGGTATTGACACAGAGCAGCTATGGTCTTCATGCCCCCGAAAATTCAGACTCTGAGTCAAGATGGGCTGAGTCAGGGTGGCTGACCCCTAGGGGTGCAGATGTCTTCAGTTTCCAGCCAGGTAATATCAAAGAAGGAGGTGCTAGAAATGGAGTGGGTGGGTAGTAAATGCCTCAAACTTTCAAAACCAAATGTTTTCAAAGAAACCAAACATGACTGACATCAGTGAGCTGGAATCTGCCAGTTTGTGGCCTCTGTGAGGGAAGCTTTGACTCTCTGAACTGAAGTCTGAATATAGGGCAATTTGTCCTCCTAGGTGGACAGATGCTATTATTAAGCTCCTTCTTTCTGTACTGTGGGCTATAGGCAGCTCAAGTCGGGATGAATGTCAGGAGACCACACGTGTGTGAAATGGAGGGCAGCACTCAGCAAGCACACAGCAGGTCCCGTCCATTCCACGTACAAATGTTGACTGTGCATTTGCCATGGGAAGTGCCCGGGAGGTCAGCTGAAGAGAGGGGCGCAAGGGCGAGAAGGGCTTGTCAGTGGAGGTGGCAGCAGGAGCAACTGAGGGCAAGCGTGACCTTTGCCACTGTGTAGGTCACCAGAACTCTATGAATAAAAGCCCGTCCCACAGGGCTGTGAAGTGCTGTGAGATGCCAGGTTAAAAATATGATAGGAAATCATGAATGTCAAAATCTAGTACTTATCCTATTTGACATTATTTTGTGACCACTCTTAAACATGCCGTCTCACCCTACTAGAACCGAGGGCAGGTCCATCTCTGTTTTACCTTTATTTCCCGACATCCTGCTCAGTGCCTTGCTCATGGTAATGCTATAAAGATGGGCCCAGTGAATCAACGTTCCCTGAATGGAGCCCCCCACGAAGCTCTCAGTATGGAACTGCCTTCACTGATGTCCTCCCTGGACATCCTCCCTCACTCGCCCTCCTTCTCATGCTCTCAACTCCCATGACCCAGGCCTTAATATCCACTCTCCTCCTATATCACCATGTCACCTTTTCCCCAGGCTGTCATTCTTACCCAGGGTGAAGGCCACCTCCAGTTTCCTCTGGCAGAGATTCCCTCTCAACTCAGTAGCTCTTGCAGAATTTACACTAGAGATTCATACCCTCATCGCTCCCATTAATTTGGGCTCACACAATGTGTAGAGCATCCATCGCCAGCTTGTAAGCCACAGGAGGGTAGGATGGATGTATTTTTTATTAATGTGTCTTTCAAGGAACCTAGAACAAAGATTTACCTTGAAGTTGTTGAACAAATGCTGTTTTTGTTGAAGAGAACCCTTTGACATCCAATACTTTTTCTGATCCAGGCCCCCCAGTGCCATTCTCCTGCCCTGGCAGCGCTAAGTGGGGTCTTCTCAGTGCCAAATAGCGCTCTCTCCTATAATCCAATTGCTGAGAGGCTGTAGCATTTTGATATAATGCATTAAAACATTTCCTCAGCCAAGTGTTTTACACAACGTAAAATATTTTTCTATGCTAATGTTTCTTTTATTGAGTTTTTTACAAAAAATTCTCACACATTCTACAGATATTCAGCAACACTTACTCAACTGAAACACAAAATAAGATTACAGAAACACCAAATACAGACATTTTCTCCAATTAACCAGAAACACTCATTGTTAGCGAGAAGTAAACCCATGACATCAACTGCCACCCAGCCTCTGCCTAAGATCTCTTCTGGTGTGTACCACATTGGTGGACAATCTGCAGGTATGGCAGCGCTGCTGTCCCTTTATGTGCTGATCCAGTGATCAGGACAGAGAGGCTGAGCATTGCAATCTCAGTTCATAGAAGAGGGTTTATGTCGCGGCTCTAGGAGTTACAAAGGAGACACTCTACGTATTTTACAGTCCAAAATGGATGACAGCAAGGAGGATACAACTCTCTTATGTGGATTCTGCAGGAGCTACTGAATTGAGAGGCATGCTCTCCACCAGAGGGAACTGGAGGCGGCCTTCACCCTGGGAAGGACGACAGCCTGGGAAAAAAAGTGACAGGAGATATCAGCGGAGCATGGATATTAAAGGCCCGAGTCATGGAGAGGGAGGATATCCAGGGAGGACATCGGCGAGGGAAGGTCCCTGCAGGGGGCGTTTGGAGAGGGTCTCTGGTCTGGGAAGTAAAGCCACAGATTGCGTACGATACTCAGAGAAGACTTAGATTATGTGCACAAAGCTCAGCTCTTTATACTTCCATTCGCGTCATCAGATCACACAGTTTGGTCCCCCCGTGAGTCAGGGGCAAAGGGTCAAGGAGCTCCAGAGCCTGGCAGATAGGATTAATTGCACTTGTTCAAATATGCACAGTATTCCTCTCTGATGCTCACAAATCACCTGTGAGTTAGTCATGATGAGTATTTTCATTCCTAGTCAATAGATGAGGAGACCCAAGGTCAGCAAGTTTAAGTAGCTTGAAAAAAAATTTTGACACTTAGAAAGAGGGAGATCCAGGGGCTGCAATCCAGATCTGAGCGCTCACCCACTGGCTTATGCTCTTATTTCTTTTACATCTCTGCCCAAATTTTATCCTCTTGGTGAAGGTTTCCTTGATCTATCATCAATTATAAATAGTAACTCTCACCCCATGGCCATGACCCTTCCTTCCCTGTGCTAACCGAAATACCAACACTTACTTGCCAGCTTGTTGTCTTTCCCCCAGTGTAAGGCAATGCAAGCGGGGTTTGTCTGTTATCCCTACTGTGACTCCCAAATCAAGGACCCCCAAACCTGGTTGATCCTCTCTGGAAAGTGTGGACCAGTACTTCCAAATCATCTGTGAAACTTGTTCCAAAGCCGATTCTGACAGGCCTGGGGTAGGGCCTGGGTTATGTTGCTGGTCTGCAGACATTCACCGTGACATTTGGTCTTCTCTTAGCTCTGGCAGTGGGTAAGATGACCATGAAGGGAACAGGCAGGGCCAGAATGGAGGAGAATGACCAAAATGCATCTCTTATGTCAGTTCTTTCCTGCTTCAGTTATTCCTCTGATCTCATGTGCATCTTTTATGTGTGATATTTCTAAATTCTACTTAGGAACGAGGTATTTCTTGAGCTTCTATCCCATATCACTTAGACAAGCCACCAAGGCTCCGATGCAGCAGGCCGCCCTTGTCAACACTTTGGGGACTGCTCAGCAGTTAAAAGCCTGGTTTAATTCCCAAGCAGACCTTAAAAACTGAAAAGCCTCAGAGGTTGCAGATAAAGGAACCAACTCTCTCAAACAGGGATTTTCTTTAGGGTCCGTTTGGCAAACACATATGCTTCTTACTTTGAGGCAGGCCATGTCAGCAGTTTAATTTAAGACATCAAATGAGAAACAATCTGTCTGGTATAACCTTTTGCCGGTGAAATGAACAGCCTCTGAGCCAGCTCCCAGAGAACACTCTCATTATCCTGGTCTCCGTGACATGGGACATATTGTCTCTTTTCTTGACTTGACCTTAACACATCACTGATGCAAAACATATTTCTAGTTTGAAAAATAGTCATCTAGAAAATAAAACCATTTCATCATCTCAGCCACAGTTCTGAGTCCCCGCACTGTTGGAAATGTATTTTATTTGTTTTATCTGTATCATTGACTGCTTCCAGCCTCTTAAAGAATTAGGGAAATATTTGAGAACAGAGAGATACCTTGAAAAAATTTATTCTTCCCATTCAAAATACAAGGTTAGCAAACAGAGATCAAAGGAAACATAGACTCTTTGACTTTGGTCACATAAATGTTCCTTTTTACAGCAGTAAGGAGGATTTTGTTTGTAAACAAAGGCTCACGATCAAATTTTTAAAAATTACATATATGTATAAAAATGTTATCTGTATCATGGAGAGGTTCAGTAGAACGGAGGGAGGAACATTAGAGATCATTTAATTTAATGTGACATTTTTGCAGATGAGGAAACTGGTCTCAGAGAGGAGAACTTGCCCATAAATATGCAACTTTAGTTGAAAGAAGCAGGACTAGAATCCAGGCCTTCTGGTTTTCAGGCTAATGACCTCTCTGCTTCACCTACTTTCTTCCCTGATAAAAGTCCCAGATGATGGAGCTACTTGTATTTACTGGTGTATTACTTATATGAGGGCCTCCTTACACTCGTATCAGTTGAGATTAGCCTCAACTACTACTAGTAGCGGCTAGAACAAGATAAAAAACTATCATATTTATTTAAAAGAAACCTTGTGGCAGGCATAGCAGGTGTAGTAGAAATTAGGGACCCACTCTCCTTTTAACCTTTTGCTACATCTTTCTATGGTTAATTCACAATCTAAGGTGGATGTTGAAATTCCAGCCATTATGCCCACACTACATGCTGGACGATGGGGAGAAAGACAAAAGGACAAACAGGCTTTCTTCTGCTGTCTGCTTCTCTTTTAAGGAGACTTCTACAAATTTCCTCTTAACAATTTCTGCTGATAAACAATAGCCAGAACTTGTATTGCCATAAGGGAGACTGGGAAGTGTGCATTGTGACTCTACATCAAATCAAGGTTTCTTTTTTGTTTGTTTGTTTGCTGTTTTTTTCCAGAGGAAGCTATGAGCCTTCTGCCAGTGTGGACAGTGTATATGTAGTACCAAAAATACTAGCATATCTTACATTTGGCCTCTTTAAAACCAATCCATTAGGAGTATGGGTCTAGCAGCTCGTATTAGACTAACCCTCCCACAGATAACAATTAAACTCTTTGCCAAGGGGGGGGCCCTCTTAAAGTCATTGGAGAACAACAAAAAGTAGGCAGCTGTTGAAGAGGATTCAACCAACTAAAGAAAGAAGCTATATACTGGGTGAGATCCACTTTTGTTTGCCTTTCCTCTTGAGAGCACTCCCCAGTCTACACGGTTTAGGGAAGGTTGGAACCTGAGCAGAAAGCTGCAGTCCTATAGACTTGAAGGGCTAGGGACTAGCATTTGGGGTTATACAAGAGATCAGAAATTGAGTGGGGGAAAATCCTGGAAGTGAAAGAGACCAATCAGAATCTGCATATAAAATCTGCAAATCCTTTGTTGACTCCTGTTCTCAGTGTGCGTTGAGGGAGACAGAAAGACCATGAAGAGCCCAGTGGAAGCAGCAACTAGAAGACTGGAAAAAAAATCGTTTAGCTCTGCTGACACTGGCAATAAACAGTTGGGAGTTTAAGTTCCTCAAGTAAGAGAGGTGTGGATAGTGTATATGTTCAATATTTTTTCAAATATTTTTATCCTCTATTCTTTTCTTTCTCTTTGTCTGGGATTCCAGTTGCACATAGATGGTTTGGTACAGAACCACAGGCAACTGAGGCTTTGCTCTTTTCTCCTCCACCTTTTTTCTCTCCATTCTTTAGATTGGATCACTGTTATTGTTATATATTCACACCCTCTGACACTTTATTCTGCCAACTTGCATTTACTCATAAGCCCATATTCAATGAATTTCCTATTTCAGATATTGTACTTTTAAGCTCTAGAATTTTCTTTTTTTAAAAAAATATACTTTCCATTCTGCTGAATTTCCCCATCTGTTCACTCATTATGACCATTTTTTCCCTCAAAGTACTTGGACATATTTATGATAGTTTCTTAAAGTCCTTGTCTTTTAATTCCAACATCTAGATCATAACTGGTCTATTTCAGCCGATGATTTTTTTCTTGAATGTGGGTCAGATTTTTCTTTTCCTTTACACATTTAATTTGATTAAATTTTTTATTGTACACAGGATATTGTAGATCATAAGTGGTAGAGATTCTGGTTTAATGTTACCTTCTTCTGTAGATCATTGATTTTTTTCCATCAGGTAATTATAATATTGGCTTATGTCTTTGAACTTGTGAAGACTTGATTTTTCTGCTTTGTCAGAGAGAAAACACAAATCATCAATTGCAAGATGGAAAAGAGACATCAATATTGATTTACAAACATTAAAAAATAATAAGGGATTATGAATTTTTTTTTTTTTTTTTTTTTTTTTAGTTGGAGTCCCACTCGATCGCCCAGACTGGAGTGCAGTGGCCGCTCCCGGCCACCGCAGCCTCGACCTGCTGGGCTCCGGCGATCCTTCTGCCTCAGCCTTCCGAGTAGCCAGAATTACAGGCGCGCGCTACCACGCCCGGCTAATTTTTTTGATTTATTGTAGAGATGAGGTTTCGTCTGCCCAGCGGGTCTCGAACCCACGGGCTCAGGCAATCCACTCACCTCAGCCTCCCAAGGCGCGGGATTACAGGCTGAGCCACTGAGCCCGGCTGGGTATTTTTTTATAGCAAGGCAAAATGAACTAATACAAATACTTTTCCCAAAGTCAGAGTTAAAAAATGGTGATGCTTGGATTTAAACCTGTAATTCTGCAGGTCACATTTGATAATGAAGAATACAGAATGCCAAAATAGAGGAAATTAAATGTTATTGCCTTGGAAATGCCTATGCCATTATTTGCACCAAAAGTGATGTTACCATAACTAAGACTTGAATTCTTGAAAAACTTACTGATCTGGATAGGAAGGAAGAAAATTACTGTTTTTCTGATATTCTTCAAAGAATGTGCCTGACTACTTCCTCAATGAATCTAGACATATGCTTATAAAACAAAGATCAATTGAAACGATCAGTCATGTGTTCATTGAATATTTACTATCTGACTCTTTCCTAGAATCATTTGCCTTGGATACAAGAGGAGCACTTATGTATTCTGGCCTCATATCCTAAGGACTGATCCTGATTGTTATAAAACACATGACTTTTACCTGCTGGTTTTCCTTTAAGATCAATATTTCACTTTATCATATCTTTATGCTTTAAGATTCCTTGAGCAAATACATAAAATATTAAATAACAAATGCATTTATATTGAAATTAAAATGATCATACAATGTTTTAACTCACCAAGTTACCTTTCATCCCTTTCTTTTTAAATTTATCTGCCCCTTCTTAAACAAATGGCTGTTGTAATGTGTCATGTTAAGGTGTTCATTAGCTATTTGATCTTGGTGATTTTAACAGTGTTGAAAAGAATCTGCACAGGATTTTGTTAGATTGCTCTTGAGCATGTGTGTTTGATCTTTCTTCTGACTTCAAAAAAAAAAAAGAAAAAAATACACATTAAATATAGTTCTTTGAATGTCAAATGGGTATATGATTTTGGAGCTTGCCAAGTGTTAATTGATCTCTTCCCTGGTGATGATACAAATAGAATTCACAGCCAATTAGTTTGCAGTCACGAATCTTTACTCCTTGACAAAGTGAACTATTTTGTTGAGAAGACTTTAAAAAATGAAGAAATTGCTTGGATTCCCTCACTTGAAGTCTTTGCAGGGATCAGTTACCTTCTAGAAAACTTGAGTAAAAATGAGGCTATGGATACTCATATTACTCATGATATGTTTTGGTCTTTAAGGTGGTTTTATCAAAGGGATTGCATTAAAATTTTAGAAATACCATTAAGGAGTTAGATGCACTATTGCAATAATCAGAATGAAATATTGAATAGAGAAGAGTATTCTCCTTTCTAGTCACACTAAATCATACTGTGTTTCAGTGCTGGAAGAAAAGGTTTTGGTGTTGTTGAATGAAATAGCTTCAATCATACAAAGTCTCTGATGCAATAGGCATGAGATGCCAATTATAAGACAAAAAATAGCTCTTTTCTTTCAAAGTAAAAAGGAAAATTTCATTAGAATTTCCTTTGAGTTCTTTGCATTGGCTCATAAGAGATATGAATGGCTGTGACAGATAAATGAAGTCATTTCATAAGGGCTCTGCCTACATTTTAAGCTAATTATTTATTATTATTAATTTGGAAAGAGCAATCAGATTTTGAGTTTGTTGATAGGGGAACAGCTAACTAAGGTGACTCCTAGTTTCGTTTCAATCTTTGAAAATCTGAAAAGCGATGAGAAACCAAATAGTAAGTGCATTAGTAATTATTAATCACTTTTTGGACAGTGTTGAAAGTCTCAAGAGTATTATTTTTCAATTTCATAGATAGGCAAAATTTCAGGGTTTAATTTGTCAAAAATCAGTTGAACCATATGACTGGACCCATGTGCAAGTCCGAATCGCAACTACTGAAACATGTCTTTTTCCATATATGCAATAGAGGGTGAAACTTTCAAATAACTCCATGCAGTTTGGAGGCTAACAAGAACCACTAGCAAATTGGCAGCTATGCCACCTGTCAGATTAAATTGTGTTTGGCTTTGTAGGGCACTGGACCGGCTAGGACATTAATAATGGATGCGTATAAGAATGGCTCCTAATAATCATGTGAATGGGAATTTTTTTAGAGTTTGAAATTATTTTTTAGCATATGAAAGACAGTATTAGTTTTCCTCAAATGTATGCTCTAAGATGACAGTCAGTGTTTCCAGGAGTGCATGCAATCTCTTGTGGGTCAAGGAGGACTGCCCCACAGAGAAAGCCATTTTCAAAGGGCACTGTGCTGTTTGTTGCTAATGAGAAGTCATGGTACGGATCTGATATGTAATACTACATTAGCAATCAATAGGCTTTGTTTTAGCAGAAACGAAAAATGAAAATGAAGTGTTTGATGGAGAGCTTATAGGATGAAACTGACACTCTTTATTCCTCAAACATGTTTGTATTCACAGTGTGTAGATATGGATTTTAAAAATGTTCATGATTATATCATGAAGCAGGAAATACATGTGAAGGGTGCACAGACTCACAGACACACACACATACATGCATACCTTCTTACATTCACAGTTTTTGCATATTATCAGGAATAATAATAAAATTGATGGCACATTGTTAAGTCATACTATCGTTCTCTATGATAAGTGCCAGATAAAATAAAGCAGTATTTCTGATTTCTTGAAAGAGAATGACAAAATTAAACCAAGCTGCCTGTGGCTTTGTCCAGTGGGGCATTCTAATTGACTCCCAAGTCATTAATCAGTTCCCAATCAATCTATTTTGCCAGCAGCAGGCAGTTAAGTCTCCATTACCAACCATTCATCATACCATACCCTAATTCACTGCACCATTAGCTATGGATTAGGCCTCTGTTAGAATAACTAAGTGCCAATTGCTAAATGCAAAGAATTCTTGTTATTCACCTCAGCCACTGGGATCCCTTCAGGTGGGCGACACTGGAGTAAGACTTCCTGTTCCAAGGATACTTCCTTTCCTAAGGGCTCTTGCTCAAATGTCTTCCGTAGATCTGGAAAGTACAGGTGATAAGATATACGTCAAAACTCAATACTGCTTATTCATTTATAGAAAGTGCAAAAAAAATTCTATGTGCTGGAAATTATAGAATTCAGAGGCTATAAACTGTTCCTATTTTAAACTTCAGTGGAGGCCTTTGGAGATCCTCTTCTTTTTTTATTTTTATTTTTTGAGTCAGAGTCTTACTCTGTCACTCAGGCTGGAGTGCAGTGGCACTGTCATGGCTACCACAGCCTTAACCTGCTGGGCTCCTGTGATCCTTCCGCCTCAGCCTTCCAAGTATGTGGAACTACAGACGTGCTCCACCAAGCACAGCTAATTTATCGTAGAGACAAGTCTCACCATGTTGCTCAGGCTGGTATCGAACCCCTGGGCTCAGGCAGTCCTCCCGCCTCCGCCTCTCAAAGTGCTGGGATTACAGGCTCGAGCTACCACAGCGCCCAGCTGAGAACCTCATTTTAACAGTTAGTGAAGTCCATTAATTTCATTTCTTTGGTATTTCTTGATAAGCAACAATGATTATCACGTTTTTATTCAAAAGACCCCCATTCTTATGATTCTTATACACACATAGCCTTATGTAAATAAGTGTTTTCCTCTTTTCTCACAATGGATAATATTAAAGCTGTAGTAATGTTGAAATCTTTTGATCAACACTCAAAAGCGAGTTTCTGTTTCAGAGTGGAAAACAGAACACCGGAGTCCTTAAAGACTGAGACTCTTCAGGAGTCTCAAATATCAGGCAGAGAAAAGAACAACGATTGGGAAGAGCCCAGACATATCTCTATAATTAACCATGTGGTCATTCTTCAGTTGGAAGATGAAATAGTCATTTCTGCTAAAAAATAACAAGTATCTAATTATATATTTATATAGTTATAGTTATAATAATATGCAGCTGAGATTTAAAAACAGTTACAGATGGGCACAAAAATGTTAGAAACCAATTTGTCATTTTAAACATGTCAAAGGCATGCTTCCAGAGACAGGTTTAACAAAACCATCATTGAATACCATATAATTATTTTGTTGCTGTGTTTTGCCTTTAAACTCTATAAAAATTGTATCTAATTTCTAAGGTTAAAAATTAATTCAGTCATAGAGCTTTCAGGCAGCATTTTTAAAGCCCACAAAATTTTTATTTTGTGCTGGCACAGTTCAGTTCCTTCCAATAAAAAGTTATTAGAATTTTATCCAGTGAAGTTTAATAAAAAATTAATGCCTCTGTCCTGTCACCCACATTCCTGATAAAGACTAGCATTTCAGCCTCCTGAATGAATGGGTAGAAACATGAAGACTCAAGAGTTATATTTCTAATAGAGTCCTACCAGAAAGCATTACCTGGAAAAATGAACTGAGAAAAAAATCCTTTGTTACACACTTGCCATTTTGTTGAATTTCCTGGCAGAAAAAAAATCTTCAAGATTATAGAGGTTGTGAAGAAATCATGGATCTGTGTGGGTCTGAGGTAGTACAAGACAAGAAACTTTCCAAAGGTGATGAAATCTCTGTCAGAAGGGTACTTTTAACTTGATTATCAAGAAATTGAGTACATTTTAGAAATGAACATTAAGACTCCACAGAGTCATCATAACTTGAGCAGTACCTAAATCATATCCTTATTTTACATATGAAGGATATGCTTACCAAATTACTCAAAGCCTCCCAGCAAAATAATTAATGCTGCAACAGAAACTGTGGACACTGGATTTTCCACACTGTGTCATCTCACATGTCCCAGATGTCTCTATGACATCTCTTTTGGTTAACCTGTGCTCTTCCAATGGAAACATTAAAAACCTTCTCCTCTGAGAGGGCAGGTTCTCTTGGTTTTTGATCTGCCTTTAGATAAAATCTTGGCAAAACACAGATACCAATAAAAAGAGCAGCTATAAATAATATTTATGGGCTGAAGTGTACTCAACAAGGTATGTCTTGTTTGCAAAAAATGATTTTGAACAACTGTTGCCTGATGTGAGGTAGGGCAAAGACCTAATTACTGGAATGAGTTCTCAAATTAAATAACATATTGACTCACTCTCACAATTAATCAAGATGTAACAAAAAGAGGGCTAAGAACAAGAAAAAGTGAGTTTCATATGTATCCAAATAGACAATTTCATTCAATATTTATTACTATGTTATGGTAGACATTACTATGTTATGGTTTATTAGGTATGAAGGTGTATACTATTCAGAACCAAGACGAGAAAGGTAGGCTGGGGTCTGTTGATGAAAAGCCTTTCTGCTGTGCTAAGGAATGGTGAACTCCTAAAAGCTTCTGAGCAGAGGAAGGAGATCAGATGTCATACTGCTCTCAGAGGCATATGGATTGAAGTGCTGGTGAGGAGTCAGAAGTTAGTTGGGGACCCACCTGGTCTGTCAAGTTGGCACCAACACTAAATGACATAATATCAAGTTAGGTAGGGAAGCAGGGAGAAAGACAACAAATCCATTTTGGTACATCTTCAATTTGGTGTATCTGTAGGATACTCAGATCGAAAAGTTGTGAAGTCTAGACCATGGTTTCTATTTGCTTGTGGGACTGGATCATTCTTTGTGGCTGGGTTATCCTTTGCATCCCTGGACTCTACCCACTAGAGGCCAATAGAACCTCCTCCCAATCATGACAAAATAAATGCTTCCAGACAACGCCAAATGTCCCCAAGGAGAATAAATGCCCCCAGTTGAGAACCAGTGACCCCGAGCTTGAAAAAAATAAGTCCAGATAAGATTTCCTGTGCTTTACCGTCTAGGCAATAGCCGAAGCACTGGAAATAGATTGCATAACCAGAGAAAGACTGCAACAAAAAGAAAAGAAGGCAGCAAAGTTGAAGAGGAAATGCTGCCAGCAAAAGTGACCCAGAGTGAACACAGAGCTAGGAGAAAACCCAAGGAGATAAATATCAAGGGAGTTAAGAAGAAAATACGACTTTAAGAAGTGGGGAAGTCATTAGGATAAATGCAGTGAAGAACTCAAAGGGGAAAGTCACTCATCTGGGACGTTTAGGAGTAAAAGGGGAGTGGAAGCCAAACTGGCAGGAGGAATGCACAAGAATTGAAAAGTGACCATTCTGAACACTGTAGGGGCCAGGGGAAAGGTTTCCCTTTGCTCTCTGAAGGTTCACTGAGAAATCAACCCACAAGAAGCAGGTTAATTGCTGAAAAAGCAGACAAATTTTATTTAATGTGTACACATGGGAGCCTTCAGAATGAAGATCCAAGGATACGGGGAACATTGTCTATTTTATGCTTAGGTTCAGCAAAGTATGGAGCTGTGTAGAAATATGATTAGACAAAAAAGGTTATGACCTAAACCTAACAGACTGAGTGGGGAAACCTAGCAAGCCCTGTCTGTTTAGATTCTTCTTGGCCTCTCTGAGCATACATTCCTTCCTTTTGGGTATGGAGCAGGTCCTTCTCTGAAGTAGGGATCTTATGATCTATAGTCAAACAAAGTAGGTCAGATAATCTCCTTATGGCCAGTTTTTACACAAAAAGGCGGAGGGAAAGTTAGAGTAATATTTTTAAGTTTTATGACTCGCTTTGGGGAAAGAAGTTCTGGTTTCTATGACCCACTTTGAAGAAGAATTCTAGTTTCTATGGCTAGCCTCAGAGGAGAATGGGACTGAGAGATAGGAAGGCAGGAGAAGGTGAGAGAAAAACTCTTGCTTTTGAGGCCTTCATTTTGGTGGTATTGTTTTCTGAGTTCCAACAGCACCTACTGCTTTTATCCAAAATGTTGTGGTGACAGAAGTTAGCAGCACCATTAAGGAACAATGGGTTTGAGTGCAGCATACTGTAACTCCTCTAGAATATGGTGTGATTTCTGGCACAGTTTTCAAAATTTCTGCCACACGAAGGCACATTTTATGCAGATCCCTCTTTCCTACTTGAGAATGGTGATGACCACAGACATCTTCCAGAAATAGGTTTCACTAAACCATCGTTGACTACCACAGACATATTTTAATGGTTTGGCCTTAAACTCTATATAAATTTTATCTAATTTCTAACATGATCTCACATTTAACCCCCCGCAAGGCACAGTTCTTCCTGAAAACGCTTTTAGTTCCTGCCATAAAACCTCCTCTCTAGCTTTCAGGTTGTGTAATGAGCACAGGATATATAGCGGCTGTGCAGCAAGGAAGCTGCTCGCTTCAGCATCCTCCACACCCGCTTGGCAAGGGGAGGGCGGTAACGCTTTAAGGATATCCTTTATCGTTTGGGGAGATGTGATAGAAGGCAGGCCGGATGCCTTGCAGGCAGAGTGAGCACAAGGGTGACGAATGAATAAGCATGAAAAACGGACACTTGTCAACAGGGCATTAGATGCAAAACAGAATGGTTCAGAATAATGTGGGCAATCCTGTCAGGAAAAAAAGATGAATTTCTGCCCTTGGAAGACCTTTAGGATTCTACATATTTGTTTTCTTTCCATTAGTTCCAAGGCTGCTACTAAAATAAGTATGAAGTCCTTTCATTATAATCTAGATTACTTTTGCAAAGCCATTTTGGCCTCTTGTGATTTAGTCATTGATTCTACCAATTAAGAGAAAAATCAGCTTTTGTCATATGCATGCATTCAGAGAGATGTTTACTTAAGAACATGAATATTGGCTTACTAAATCCATACACTAAAATCCAATTAGCAGATGTTGAATCTGACTTGAAACAATATGGATTTCTATCTACCATTTACATATAATCAGAGAAGGTCTTTTTGAACACACACGTGCATACATGAAATCTCAGTTTCTTATTGTAGAATTCTGAGGCTTTTAATGGTTTTTTTGCACAATAATATTGTGGTTAAAAAATTACCTATGATGCAGAATATACTAATTCATGGCACTCTCCAAACATTTTGACAATGTGGTTAATACAAAATAAAACTAACTGGGAGATTAAAAAAATTTCTGGACCTGGTGTGGTAGCTCAGCCTGTAATCCTAGCACTTTGGGAGGCTGAGGCGAGAGGACTGCCTGAGCCCAGAGGTTCAAGACCAGCCTGGGCAACTTGGTGAGACCTCATCTCTACAATCAATCACAAAAATTAGCCGGGTGTGGTGGTGTGTACCTGTTGTTCCAGTTATTTGGAAGGTTGAGGTGGAAGGATCGCCTGAGTCCAGCAGGTAGAGGCTGTGGTGGCCGTGAGCAGCATGCCACTGCACTCCAACATGAAGACAGAATGAGACTCCAACTCAAAACAAACAAGCAAAACAAACAAACAAACCTCCTGGCTTCCACTTTCCATATTTATAAGATGAAAATAAATGATTGGATACTTTTGAAGGACATTTGTGCTATAAGGGGGACCTATTATGGAATGGACTAAGATTTTAAATATGTAATTTAGAGGGAAAAAACGTATCCTTTGTGGAATAAGGTACTTCATGGTTGCAAAGACTAGTACCCAAGATAAGTAATAGAATGGATTACTTTTCAAAAGTCTAGCAGTTGATGAGAACAGTTTGAAGACAACAACTTATAATATTCCCCTCAGAACAACTTTCATGGAACTTTTGGACATGTGGATCTACAGGTATAGGTAAGAGTTAGAAACTGGGGAGAGGCGTGAATCCCGGAAGATTTAGTATTAAAAACATTAGTAAATGCTTTATGTAAATCCTGGAAAGTAATGTACTCCACAAAAGCAGATAAAAATTAAAGCTCTAATGATTGCAAATACATTAAGAATTACTTGGACAAAACTAACTTTTTGACTTCATGGGACTGAGAGGATGAGGAGGAACATGCCTCCCCAAAACAGTGGGCAAGAAAATCCATCATGTCAATGTGCATATTTACAAAAGGGGCAGAAAATTGTGCCTCCTCCCCAGTGACATTCCTTGAGCAACTTTGCCTGATATTATCTGAAACGGGTGAATGTGGCCCATAAATAGGAAAGTCAAGACTGGAGAGTGTAGTGTGTCATACTACCATCCAGGCTTTGCTGATTCTGGAAGAAGTCTAGGAGAAAATATCAGTCAAAAGATCTTCCTATGGCATCTAAGCAGGCAGGTTGTTGACACTATTGCCTTTGAATAAGATAAACATGATTTTACTCCAAGTTTTTTTTTGTTTTTTTTGACTTGGAGTCTCACTCTGTTGCCCAGACTGGAGTGCAGTGGCACGTTCACGGCCACCCCAGCATTGACCTGCTGGGCTCCGGCGATCCTTCCGCCTCAGCCTTCTAAGTAGCCAGAACTACAGGCGTGTGCAACCACACCCGGTTAAATTTTTTATTTATTGTAGAGATGAGGTCTCACCAAGTCGCCCAGGCTGGTCTCGAACCCGTGGGCTCAGGCAATTCACTTGCCTCGGCCTGCCAAAGTGCTGGGATTACAGCCTGAGCCACTGAGCCAAGCCTACTCCAAGTTCTAAAAAATAGTTTACATTGACTTAGAATATTTGCTCCCTAACCAGTGGCATTTCATTATGCAGAAAGATTTATTAGAATAAAATACTTTTCAGAAAACAAAGTCCTGACTATATGATAGACTGATACTATGAAGTCAAGAAGTCTTCAATGAGTATATTTCAACAGACTATTCTAAATCCAAATCCCTAAATTCCACAGAATGGTAAGTCATAAATGAAATTTTACGTTATTTATGTTGATTTTTTTGTTTGTTTTTGTTTTAAGACCTCATAGGGTTTTGTGAATATTAAAATAGATATTGAATCTGAAAGGGTTTGGAAGATTATAAAGCACAAAGCACATATAAGTTATTACAACTGTGTCTGTTGTTACTCAGAGGGTTCTGGAATGAAAGGTGATTACTCATAGACATAAATTTTGAACATGTCATTTTCTTTGACCATATGGTCAGTCCATAAACTATAGTATCTAATATTCCTTATTGTTCTTACAGAATTTCAGGTTTACTACTGTTTTTCAGACTGAGTATCATGACCCTTTAGAAGGATATTAAATCTGTTCAGTGGATTAAAAGCCAGCATTAAAAGGTATGAAACTGAATAAAGAGAAAACATCAAAATGTATCATACGTTGTATTATGGATGTGTGTACATATGTTTGTGTGTGAGGAGTGGGTATATGTCTTGTTGCTCATCATATCAACATTTTTAATTGGAGCTCAAAAAGGTCTGCAAGCTACTGGGAGGTAGGATAACACTGTGGCTAAGAGCAGGGTTTTGGCATAGAAAAATCCAGGTTCATGTCCTAACTCTACCACTTGACTGTCTGTGTGACCTTGGACACATTGTTTAACTTCTTCTTACCTTAGTTTCATTAACTGAAAATGGGTGTGATTTCACAGGGTTACATAGGAAGCAGCACCTATAAAATTCTTAGCATCATGCCTAGCATACAGTAAGTGCCCCAAAATAGTAACCCCCTGCTCCGTCTTATCCCCAAAGTGTTAGTGAATTTTGTTATGCTACATAAACATTTAGCATTGTCATTATTAATCAAAATAAACATAACCAAGTGAAACAAAGCAATTAAGAATGTGGGAAGGCTAATGATAGAAAGTGGCATTTCAAGCCGGGCTCCGTGGCTTAGCCTATAATCTCGTACTTTGGGAGGCTGAGTTGAGTGGACTGCCTGAGCCTGCGGGTTCGAGACCCACCTGGGCAACTTGGTGAGACCTCATCTCTACAATAAATCAAAAAATCAGCCGGGTGTGGTAGCGCATGCCTGTAATTCCGGCTACTCGGAAGGTTGAGGCGGAAGGATCGCCGGAGCCCAGCAGGTCGAGGCTGCGGTGGCCGGGAGTGGCCACTGCACTCCAGTCTGGGCGACAGAGTGAGACTCCAACTC
>CAUYQG010078403.1:0-22947 GCA_963574415.1 Tarsius wallacei | reverse complement strand
GCCCAGACTGGAGTGCAGTGGCCGCTCCCGGCCACCGCAGCCTCGACCTGCTGGGCTCCGGCGATCCTTCCGCCTCAGCCTTCCAAGTAGCTGGAACTATAGGCACGTGCTACCACGCCCGGCTAATTTTTGATTTATTGTAGAGATGAGGTCTCGCCAAGTTGCCCAGGCGGGTCTCGAACCCGCGGGCTCAATCCACTCACCTCAGCCTCCCAAAGGCGCGGGATTACAGGCTGAGCCACCGAGCCCAGCTCTGCTTTCCATCTTTTAGAAATGAATAGAATAAGTGGACAATAAGCAAGTGAAAAGATGCTCAACATCACTGGTCACTAGGAAAATGCAAATCAACAGTGAGATATCACCTCACATCCATTAGGATGGCTATTGTCAAAAAAGTCAAAGGGCTGGGTGCAGTGGTTTATGCCTGTAATCCTAGCTACATAGGAGGCCTAGACAGGAGGACTGCTTGAGGCCAGGGGATCGAGACTAGCCTGGGCAAGATAGCGAGACCCCCATCTCTAAAATATTTAGTATCTAGAACAGTAAAATACATAGAGATGGAAAGTAGAACAGTGATTACCAGGACCTGGGGGAAGAGAGATATGAGAAGATAGTGTTTAATGAGTTCAGAGTTTCAGTCTGGGATGATGAAACATTTCTGGAGATGGATGCTAGCTAGTAATGGCGGCACAATCATGTGAAGGTACCTAGTATCACTGAATGGTACACTCGAACATGGTTAAAATGGTAAGTTTTATGTTATGTGTATTTTACCACAATAAAAAGAGCCAAAAAAGGGAGACCTCTCGCTCACTGTGATATTATTTCCAATTTTCCTTGTCTCTGTGAACATATTCCCTTTTTATGCCTTTATGTCATTTTAGTGGGGTCTCAGAAAGAAGAATGAATAAATATGGGTGGTCAATCCACTGATTACAACTAATTTCCCTAAATTTTTTTTTTCTGGGAGTCGGGAGTCTCACTTTTCCGCCCAGCCTGGAGTTCGGTGGTACGATAACTGCTACTGCAGCCTCCACCTGCTGAGCTCAGGCCCTCCTTCCGCCTCAGCCTTCCAAGTAGCAGGAACCACAGGCACGCGCCACCTGCCCAGCTAATTTTCTGATTTATTATAGAGACGAGGTCTTGCCATGTTCCCCGGGCTGGTCTCAAACCCACGGGCTCAGACAGTCCTCTCCCCTCAGCCTCTCAAAGAGCTGGGATTATAGGCATGAGCCACTGCCCCTGGCCTAGAATTTTTTTTTGAGTGCCCGCTACATGGATGGCATTATGCGAGAGATAGAACTATGATTGTTTTCCATGTTGAGAGAAGAAAGAAAAAATAGGCACAGAACTCCTTCTAAACTTGTATGCTATGAAGCAGTTTTGGCTCTGAGGTCACTAAAAAATAAAGAGAATAGACTTGCAGCAATATTTAATATATTTGTTGTCTTCTTGGACTACAGCCCTAAGTTGCCGTAGCAACAGGCCAAAGCAGGAACTTCATTAGAGGAAGCGCTCCTTGGATTTTAACCATGTTATTCAATCAGGCATGAATGATGGGGTAGACCATCACATGGCACCCATAAGATCTTTTACTTTGATAAGCTGCATGATTAGCTAAATCTAATAAGTCTTTGAAACAAGTAAAACGACAGCCCCAAATTTTGCTTTTTTGCAGCTCTTCCAGAGTTATCAGTGGTCAAAAGACTTCCTTGAAATTTCCTTTGGGAAACTGTTCAAAGCAGTGCTAGCAATAATACTGGAACATTCCATTTCTCAATGAAGGGCAGGAAAGAGCACTAAAAGATCAATGGCAGACAACAGCCTACTTTTATTGGCATTTGGCGTTTGAGAGAAGATGTCTGGCATAAGCAAGGTCATCAAATGAAGAAATTATAATAGTCATGTTTTAGGTCTATGTCACAGGTGGGTGGGGAGCTATTTCTTGGAAGGCAGAAAATGCCTTCCCAAACACTCGCACACATGCATGAATGCATGCACGCACACACACGTGCCTGCAAAAGCTTCAATAGCAATTTCAGTGCAACATGCAGTGAGTCCCTATTGCTAAGGGAATTTAGAATAAACTGTGGTCAAAATCAAGTGGGGGTGGAGTGGGAGTGGTGTTCATCACTGCCAAGGGTGGCTTGCAGGAGGACAGGAGGTTTTTTTTTGTTTTTTTTGTTTTTTGTTTTGAGTTGGAGTCTCACTCTGTCGCCCAGACTGGAGTGCAGTGGCCGCTCTTGGCCACCGCAGCCTCCACCTGCTGGGCTCCGGCGATCCTTCCGCTCAGCCTTCCAAGTAGCTGGAACTACAGGCACGCGCTACCACGCCCGGCTAATTTTTTTTTTTGATTTATTGTAGAGATGAGGTCTCGCCAAGTTGCCCAGGCGGGTCTCGAACCCGCGGGCTCAGGCAATCCACTCACCTCAGCCTCCCAAGGCGCGGGATTACAGACTGAGCCACCGAGCCCGGCTAGGAGTTTTAAATGAGTTTTGGGAAAAGGAAGAGCCGCACACTCTCAAGGAAGACTGAGGTATTTCTAATTCATTAAGATTTTACCACAGCCGGGTGTGGTGGCTCAAGCCTGTAATCCCAGCACTTTGGGAGACTGAGGCGAGAGGATTGCCTTAGCTCAGGGGTTCAAGACCAGCCTGGGCAACTCTGTGAGACCTTGTTTCTACTACAATAAATACAAAAATAAGCGGGTGTGGTGGCACGTGCCTGTGGTTCCAGCTACTTAGAAGACTGAGGCAGAAGGATCTCCTGAACCCAGCAGGTCGAGGCTGTGGTGGCCATGAGTGTGCCACTGCACTCCAGCTTGAGTGACAGAGTGAGACTCCAACTCAAAAAAAAAAAAAAAATCTTGCCATCATTCCCAATTCCTAGTTTGTTTGCTTGCAATTAAGTCAGGCTCATTTCAAACCTTTTGCCTTTACCAGTCTTCCAGGAGGTATCAGGCAAATCAATCAAATGGAATCATATCCCAATGAACTCACCCAGGCATTATTATAAAGCCTCTTTACCAGCCTTAGAAAGGCCATTGTTTTGTGACTCATTTTTCTCCTCTAAAGGGTAACATCGGAATTTAACTCTCCTATTTACAATACAGGTCTGTTTTACTGCAAATAGGCTTTTATTGTGTTGCTCTCTCCTGGATACGATTGTGATATAGTCAAACACATAATTGAAATCTGTAGTTTTTCTTCTTCTTCTTCTCCTTTTTTTTTTGTGAATTCTAAAGCCTTGAGCAAGGTACTGTACAGTTTACGAAGAAGGGTCAGATGCAGTCCCATTGTGCTCTTAAGGGACAATGGTAGAATAAATGACAGAAGTCAGTCAGTGATTAATTACCCAATGAGTGATAAATACCAGGTGGTTCCAACCTGAGGTCCCAGGCTCCCAGGGGTCTTAGGGAACAGTAATGAGGGAAGAAGGAAGGGGTGCTTGTGAACTATTTTTAGTGCTTCAAAAAGACTAATCCAAAGAGCTCATATTTACCAGATACTAGAGGCACAGGCTAATTAAGCTAAAACATCAGGTTTCTTTGCTTGGGGCTAGAATTACATCAACTCAGTGTAGAAACACCAGTTACCCCATGCTGACTGGAAGCTCTGATTGGCAGTTCCCCTTGTCTTTGATTAATAAAACATGAGAAAATGAATTAATCATTACTTGATAAATGTGTTCAGTTTGATAGACAGAAAGTGTCTCAAAGCATGGGGTTTGTGAAGGAAGAAAAATAAAGTGTTTTGTTTGGGTGAAAAGATTAGGATTTGGTGAGCTGGACAATAAGTGACTAGTTTAGAAGTTTAAGGACAGAGAAGGCTTTATGGAGGGCTTAGAAGGAGGGACTCACCTAACCAGGGTTTTGAAAGATTTATCTACACAGTGGTTCTCAAAGTGTGGTCTGGAGCAACAGCATCAACCCTGTCTGGGAACTCGTTGCAAATACAAACTCTCAGGCTTTGCCTAGTGAGTCAGAAACTCTGGGGATGAGGCCCAGCCATCTGTCTTTTAGCAGGTTCACCAGGGGATTCTGATGCACACTACAGTTTGAGAACCACAGATCTATACCACTGTTTCCCAAAGTTTGAGATGCTGATGAAACAATACATGATTCTAAGAGGAACCTGTTCAGCCTAAAAACAAAATGGAATTGCTGTCGAGAAAGTTATTTCCTTTTTCAGTCTCTCATGCCTTCTGATAACATCATGGAAAAAGACTCAGCTTAATCATAGTAGGGCTTTAATGAGAAACATTCAAGTCTCTTTTTCTTTTGGACAAAGAGAATAGACTTCATTCAGCTCCCGTCTTGGCAGGCAACGGAATTTAACTTCAATGTGATAATTTGGTTCTCTTTCCCTCACATTTATTTTTGCTGTTACCTTCTTTTTTGGCAAGTGATACTCGTTTCCCATTTATAGCAGGGGTATAAACTATTCTTTAAGAAAACTTTATATAAAATTGTGATTCAATTTAAGGAAAAAAGTAAATAATAGTACCAGAGGTAGGTAGAAATGGAAAGCACAATACAGGCATTGTGTGATGACTGAAATTTGTGAAATACATTTATGACAACAAATGTGTGCATGAACACGTGTATATGTGCTTGGTGTGGATGCATAAATGGATGGATTTGTATTTGGCCTCACTTATTGGTGTTTAGGGAGAATAGGCCACAGAGATAGCACCGTTGCAGCAAGTACAAGTGCAAGCAACAAAGGATCCAAATAGCAAAAGGTATTCTAGAATACAACCTATGACCTGCTTGTGGGAGCAATACTCAGTACAACAAAATCCTATACAACAAAGAGACCCACATGGTACTCGGGAGTTAGTTGTGCTAGGACTTTGCGATACTTCATCTCCTTAAATACAGGGCTGCTCAGATATAATGAGAGTTGGAACACAGGCTTTGTAACCGCTTGAGGCAAATAAGAAAACTTGAATAGGTGACAATTAACAGCATGTTTTTACCCATACCGTGTTTGTAGAGATGCTTTTTATTACTTTATTTTGATTCAGAAAATGCCAAAATTAATTGGTTGTGTACACACATAGATGTGTCCCAACATGCCCTACTCAGTGTTATTCAGGGGAATTAAACTGTATTCCTTTTCCTTCCAATATTTTGATGATAGGAAAAGTCTGACTAAAAAGAACATAAAGGACACCCTCCAAGGCAATACCTCTCTAATTTTTTTGACCTCAGCACATAAAACACATTGTACAGCATAGCACAGAACACACACACACACACACACACACACACACACACACACTTTATAACATCTAACCAAGAGATTCATAAAAAAATGCTCATGGCAAGAGATACACTCTGAGAGTTTTTACTCTATTCTAGCTCATTAAAAATGATTTCCCATTTTGCTAGTGGTCTCATTAGCAGTTAGGAAAGTACTACTCTGACTCACAGTTTTCAGAGTTTAGTATGCATAAGTTTTACCTGCAAGCTTATTAAAATTTAGATTTTGGGGTCTTGAGAATTTCGTCTTTCCCCCTTCCCACCCTCCCTCCATAAGGATACTAATTTAGTAGATTTGGGCTACAGCTTGGATTTGCAAGTTTTAATAAAGACCTAGAGGATTCTGATGTAGGTAGAACTTGGACTACACTTTGAGAAACACTACTTTAAAGGGAAACAATAATAGACTTCTAAAATGTTAGTATAGGAAAAACTTCACATATGTTGTGGTCTGAATTTGGAAATACCTTTGTTCCTTACTAGATAGATTTCAAATGTAGATTAACTTTCAAGATCCTTCATTGCCTAGTCCCTACTGAGCTTTTCAGGTATATTCCCCACTCCAATCTTGCTGTTCTCCTCATATTCCTGTCCCACATCAGCAAACCACATCAGGCCGTTCATCTCTACACAGCACATATTTCATGTGGACTTGTATTTCTTGCAGTATGGCAGAATAGATACCTTGACTGATCCTTCTGCTGCGAGTAATTAAAAATGCTGGATAACATCTAAAAACCATTTAAAAATGTTCATGAGTCAACAAGTTGTTAAGGAATCCTCTGAGGCCAAAAACTAAGTATGAAAGGTAATCAGAGTCTCAAAGTTGATTTTTGCCTCATAGATACTTGCTGAACTGGGAGCTTTTTGAGCTTTGGATTTTTCATGGCCTCCCTCAGTCATAGAGGATAGAAGATGAAGGCCAGAACCGGTTTAAAATAAGGGTATAATAAGGTCCTTCTCGTAAAGTCATGACTTTAAGTGGCCAAGTGTAAAGGTGATTTTGGGCAACAGTGATTTAGAGATATACCTCTTACCTAAATGAGAAAAACAATTGCCTATGTTGAATAGTGGAGCTGGGTGGAGGGGTCAAAAAATAGTCTTTCCTGAGGATTTGTAACTACGAGTCAACTCTCATAAGGATCTTCAACATGAATTCACACAATCAAAATGATGCTAAACTGGTAGCGTTCACAAGGTGCCTAGCAGAACCAAATGTACATCCCCTTAGAAGAACTTGTCTTCCTTCAGGTCTCAAGGAATACTTTATGATAAAGTTTTAAGAAATTTCAGTTCATGTTCAAAAATGATAAGGAAGCAATGCATCATAAGTATTGAGCCAGCAGAAACAACAGATAGCAGAATCAAACCCATGAAGACTGCAGATAGTGTAATTATCAGTCATAGACTATAAAAGAAGTATTTGGATATGTTAAAATAAATAAATAAAATTATGAATGAAGAATTCATCTGTAGGCTGGGCAGGTGGCTCATGCCTACAATCCCAGAATTTTGGGAGGATTGCTAGAGGAGAGGAATTGGAGACCACCCTGGGCAACATAGCAAGACCCTGTCTCTAAAAAACAAAAACAACAACAACAACAACAACAACAAAAACTGGGCATGAGTCTGTAGTCCTAACTACTTGGGAAACTGAGGTAGGAGGATTGCTCATGCCCAGGAATTCGAGGTTTCATTGAGATATGTCTGAGCCAATGTACTCCAGCCTGGGTTACAGAGTGAGACCTTGTCTCTAAAGAAAAAAATAATAATTAAATTATAAAAATGACAAAGTAGAAAATGGACGTTAGAAAAATAACTTCTAGGAATGAAAACTTATGAATTCAACAGTTAGATACAATTGAGAAAAGAATTAGTAACCTAGAGAAAAGTTCTTAAAAAACATCTGGAGTGCAATACAGAGCTACAAAGAGATAGAAAACAAAAGACAAGAAACTGGAAACATTTCCCCTGAAAACTGGAACAAGACAAGACTGCCCACTCTTACCCCTCTTGCTCAACATTGTGTTGGAAGTCCTAGCTAGAGCAATTAGACAAGAGAAGGAAATCAGGGGTATCCAAATAGGAAAAGAGGAAGTTAAGTTATCCCTCTTTGCTGACAATATAATCCTATACCTCAAAAATCCAAGAGAATCTGTCAAAAACCTGCTTGCACTGATAAAGGACTTTGGCAAAGTCTCAGGGTACAAAATAAATGTGCAAAAGACACTTGCATTCTTATACACCAACAACAAGCAGGCAGAGAACCAAATAAAAGACACAATCCCATTCACAATAGCCACAAAAAATGAAATACCTTGGCATCTTCCTAACCAGAGAAGTGAAAGACCTTTATAATGAGAACTACAAAATGCTGCTCAAAGAAATCCAAGAAGACACAAACAAATGAGAAAATATTCCATGCTCATGGATAGGAAGAATCAGCATTGTTAAGATGTCCATCCTACCAATGGCAATCTACAGATTCAACGCAATACCAATCAAATTACCAACATCATTCTTCTCAGACCTGGAAATGACAATACAGAAATTCGTATGGAAACATAAATGACCACGAATAGATAAAACAATCCTTAGCAAAATAAACAAAACAGGAGGTAGCACACTTCCAGACTTCAAACTTTACTATAAGGCTACAATATTCAAAACGGCCTGGTATTGGTACAAGAACAGGCACATGGACCAATGGAACAGAATAGAGATTCCGGAAGCAAAGCCTCAATTTCTCAACCAACTCATCTTTGACAAAGCCTCCAACAACAACCACTGGGGAGAGGAGAACCTATTCAGTGAATGGTGCTGGGAAAATTGACTGATCACATGCAGAAGATTGAAATAGGACCCCTACCTATTACCATACACAAAAATTAACTCTAAATGTATCAAAGACCTAGATGTAAAACCTCAAACTATAAGAATCATAGAAAATGCAGGAGACACCCTCATGGAAATTGGAACTGACAACCAATTCCTGATCAAAACTCCAAGTGCCCATACCATAAGAGATAAGATAGACAAGTGGGACCTCATCAAACTGTCAAGCTTCTGTAAAGCAAAAGAAACCACCAAGAGAGCAGAGAGACAGCCTACAGAATGGGAAAAAAATATTTGACAACAAATATCTGACAACGGCCTAACCATTTAGGATCTACAAGGAACTCAAACACGCTGAAAGGAAAAAAAACAAATAACCCCATTAAAAAGTGGGCAAAAGACATGAATAAACACTTCTCAAAGGAAGATATACGGGCAGCCAACAGACACATGAAAAAGTACTCAGCCCCACTAATCATCAGAGAAATGCAAATCAAAAGCACATTGAGATACCCCCTAACCCCAGTAAGAATGGCCATCGTTAATAAAACAAACAACAGATGCGGAGAAAAAGGAATGCTTCTACACTGCTGGTGGGAATGCAAACTAGTGTAACCTCTTTGGAAAATAGTGTGGTGATTTCTGAAAGAACTAGAAATTGACCTTCCATATGACCCAGCAATCCCCCTATTGGGAATATATCCGGAGGAACTCAAGTCATTCTACCATAAAGATACCTGTACACACATTTGTTGCAGCTCTATTCACAATAGCAAAAACATGGAACCAACCATACTGCCCATCAAAGCTGGGCTGGATAAAAATATGTGGTACATATACACAGTGGAATATTATGTAGCCATAAAGAAGGACAAACATATGAACTTTGCAGCAACTTGGATAGATTTAGAGTCTATCATACTCAGTGATCTATCACAGAAACAAAGAAAAGAGTACCATATGTTCTCACTCATAAGTAGACCTTGAGCAATAATCATAATACTATAAGAAAGGGTTTGGCAGTATTGGGAAATTGCCAGGGGAGGTTGTGTAGAATTGGCAGTTGAGGGAAACTGTCAGGGGAAGGAGGGGCACACCTCATCAACAAGGTTACCCGCATAATGAACATTTGTCTACCTAACCTGAATTGTATCCCACATCTTTATAATAATAATAATAATAATAAAAAGAAAACAAAAGACAGGTTGAGCAGGAAGACAGAATGAAAGAATCCAATACATATATAATTGGTATTCCAGAAGAAGAGGAGATAAAGAATGACGCAGAGAAAATTTTGAATAAGTAATAGTTAGACAAGTTAGCTTCCCAAAGTGTTGAGATTACAGGCAAGAGCCACCATGCCTGGCAGAAATTATTTAGTATTGGTGAAAGATACCTGTCCACACATTCAGAAAGCCCAGTGAATTTCAAGCAAGATAAAAAAACAACAAGTGGCCAGGTGCAGTGGCTCAAGTTTGTAATCCTAGCACTTTGAGAGGCCAAGGCGAGAGGATTGCCTGAGTCCAGGGGTTCAAAACCAGCCTGGGCAACTTGGTGAGATCTTATCTCTACAACAAATCAAAAAAATTAGCTGGGCGTGGTGGCATGCACCTGTAGTTCCAACTACTTGGAAGGCCGAGGCAGAAGGATCACCTGAACCCAGCAGGTTGAGGCTGCAGTAGCTGTGAGCATGCTACTGCACTCCAGTCTGGGTGACAGTGAGACTCCAACTCAAACAAAAAGAAAAACAAACAAACAAAAAAACAACAAAAACACACCTACATATGAAACTACAGCACCCCACGTCAAAGAGAAGATCTTAGAGCAGCCAGAAGGAAAGACAGATTACCTTTAAAGAATGATAATTTTCCTCACAGTTACCATCTCAACAGCAATAATAGAAACCATCGGAATACCTTAAATATGCTAATAGAGAATTACATATGCAGCAAAAAGAGTATTCAGAAGGAGGAGGAAACAAACATACTTTCAGGTAAAATCCGAGAGAATTAATCACTAGTAGACTCCCACCAAGTGAAATTCCAAAGAGTATACTTTAGGCAGAAGGAGGATCTGACATGCAAGGAAGAACGCAGATCAAAAAAGTGTTAATATGTAGACAAAGCAAGCAATCATCAGTTCTAGAAGACAATGATGATGTCTTGAAAGGTTAAAACACCAATTTAATACTAAAATAGATGAAAACAATAGTTCAAAATTTGGAAGAGGAAGTGACTAAAGTTAAGGAGTACTCATTGTTTTTTGTGGTGGGGAGAGGATTAAGATAGATCAAAATCTATTTTGGATTTTGATACGTATCTATGTTAACATTTCTAAGGGAGTGTGTGTGTGTTTGGGGTCAAGACCACTTACCTGCCTAATCCTCAATTGTACCCCACAGCTTTTTTTTATTTTTCAATTTTTTAATTTTAAAGATGTGGGGTACAATTCAGGGTTAGGTATACAGATGTTTATTATGCAGGTACCCTTGTTGATGAGGTGTGCCCCCCACCCCAAGGCAGATTCCCACTACTGCCAATTCCACTTCCCCGCTCCCCTCCTGGCAGTTTCCTGCTACTGCCAACACATCTATAAAATAAAGAAAAAAGAATTTTTTTTTCTCACCCACTACTAGGTTTATGGTTGAGGTCCCTATAACAAAAGACAGATGAATAAGAAGAAGCATACAATTTTATTGAATATAAGTTTTATGTAATATGGGAGCCTTCAGAAATGAAGATCCAAGAAACAGGTAAACTTGTGAATTTTTATGCTTAGGTTTGATGAAGAGTAGACAGTTGCAGAGATGTATGATTGGTGGAGAAGTATGACTGGGGACAAGAGAGCATGATCTAATGCCAATAAACAGAGGGGGAACGTGGCAAAGCCTTTTTGTTCAGATTCTTCTCTGTGTCCTGGTATCTTCAGAGGTAAGAATGCCCCTTTCTTTCAGGTGTATGGAGAGCACCTCTCAGATGCAGTCTCTTCAGAGGCGGGTCAAGAATTCTCTGATGGCCTGCTTTGGGGGAGGACAGGAGGTGAGAGAGATCTTCCTGTGTCTACTGCTTCTCAAATGCGAAGGCGTCATACTTGTTCTGAGCCCTTTTGTTAGTCACAACACGAATAGAACTAGAAGGATGGGCATCTCTTCCTTATCCTGGCTGCTGCTCTATGGCTTGTAGACTGCTGTGTCTCTGGTCTGTACTGCTGGACAGTGGGGAATGGTCTGCGCATGTGGGGAGGAGTGTTTTATCACAGCATTGTAAAAAATTCACTGGAATTTCCAGTACATAATAACAACAAGAGCCTACCAACTTCTAGCAGGTATTTAATTTTTATTTATTTATTTAAGTGCACAATACAGTATTGTTAGCTATAGGCACAATGTTCTATAGATCTCCAGAACTTACTCATTTTGCATCACTGAAACTATATACCCTTTGAATAGTTAGCTCTCTATTTTCTCCTCCCTCCAGCCCCTGGTAACCACTGTTCTACTCTCTGTTTCTATGAGTTTGACTGTTTTATTTTTATTTATCATTGTTATTATTTTTGAGTTGGCATCTCACTCTGTAGCCCAGGCTGGAGTGCAGTGGCAGGATCACAGCTCACTGCAGCCTTGTCCTCCTGGACTCAGGTGATCTTCCTGCCTCAGTTTCCCAAGTAGTTGGGTCAACAGGCACACGACACTATGCCTGGCGAATTATTTCATTTTTTGTAGAGACAAGTTCTCACTATGTTGCCCCACTGATCTCCAGTTCCTGAGCCCAAGCAATTCTCCCTCCTTGGCTTCTCAAAGTGCTGTGATTATAGGCGTGAGCCACCGTTCATAGCCCAGATTTTGATATTATGTTTAAATTCACTGTCCTAACTCCTGCCACTGTTCCTAGATTCTCATTAATAATTCTCCCTCCCAGGCAGTGACTCCTGTGAGGCCTGATTATTCAGCTTGCAGATGTCTGGCTCTTTGCTTATTTTGCTTAATCTTTTTCAGGTTATTTCCTTAATCAACAATATTACCTTAGGACAGTGGTTCTGAAAGTATGGTCCACAGGCCCTTGGCAGGGCTTTGGGGACCCTCAAGGTCAAAACTATTTTTATATGAATACTAAGATGATCATTTGCCGTTTCACTGTGTTGACTTTTGCACTAATGATGCACTAAAGCTACTGGCATCTTAGCAGAAATCAAAGCAGTGGCACCAAACTTACTGTTGTCATGATACTCTTTGCCACACATGGTAAAACAAGGCAAAATGAAAACCCAGTTTCACTTAAGAATGTCCTTGATGAAACAGTACAAATTAGTAATTTATTAAATCTCAACTTTTTTTTTTTTTGAGTCAGAGTCTCACTCTGTTGCCCAGGCTGGAGTGCAGTGGCATGCTCACAGCCACAGCAGCCTCGACTTGCTGGGCTCAGGTGATCCTTCCACCTCAGGCTTCCAAGTAACTGGAACTATAGGTCTATGCCACCATGCCTGGCTAATTTTTTGGATTATTGTAGAGATGAGGTCTTGCCAAGTTGCCTGGGTTGGTCTCGAACCCCTGGGCTCAGGCATTCCTCTCACCTCAGCCTCTTAAAGTGCTGGGATAATAGGCGTGAGCCACTGTGCCTGGCCTAAATCTCAACTTCTATGCACATATCTTTATAGTAGTATTTTGTATCATGAGCTGGGAAATATGCACAAAGCACTTTTGTTACATACTAAAGCTGGATGACTGTCTCAGGAAGACCACTTATGCAACTGTGGAGTAGTGAGCTGAACTACTGACTTTTTTCATGAAACTTTTTTTTTTTGAGTCAGGGTCTTGCTCTAGAGCCTGGACTGAAATGTAATGGCACAATCATGGTTCACTGTAACCTTGAACTCCTGGGTTCAGGAGATCCTCCTTCCTCAGCATCCCGAGTAGCTGGGACTACAGGCACACACTACCATGCCCAGCTGTTTTTTTTTTTTTTTTTTTTGTTGATATGAGGTCTTGCTATGTTGCCTAGGCTGGTCTTGAACTCTTGGGCTTCAAGCAATCCTCCCACCTTGGCCTTTTAAAGTGCTGGGTTTAGGTGGCTCAAGCCTGTAATCCCAGCACTTGGGCGGCCAAGGCGAGAGAATTGCCTGAGCCCGCGGGTTTGAGACCAGCCTGGGCAACATGGTGAGACCTCGTCTCTACAATAAATCAAAAAAATTAGCCGGGCGTGTAGCACACGCCCATAGTTCTGCCTACTTGGAAGGCTGAGGCGAAAGGATCGTCAGAGCCCAGCAGGTCGACGCTGGGGTGGCCATGAGTGTGTTACTGCACTCCAGCCTAGGTGTCAGAGTGAGACTCCAACTCCAAAAATAAAAGTACTGTGCTTACAGGTGTGAACCACCATTGACTCTTGATTCTGATTTTTAATCAAGAGAATGAATAGCATATAACTGTAAAGAAAGATCTGTGCTTTGAAGAAAAACTGTGCATTGTTTGTTGAACACCCTTAGCTCATTCTGATTCTATGGGAGCTATTTTACAACTCGGTTAAGCTGTAGCTACTGACAGCCATGTAAAATAATTGTTCTGCAAGTGAATTCTGCCTGGTGGAGAGACATTTCTTTCCCATCCTGTGAAAAAGCCATTTGCACTTTCATTTCAACATTTTAGCATTCCTTATGAATTTGTATTTCTTTGACTTCTCTGAACTGGTTAAAAGATCAGCCTGTTTCCCTCATTATGAGTTTAAAAAAAAAAAAGCCAAAAACCTTAACCAGTTCATTTTGTGTTAGTATGAGAGTCATGGTTTTGCCTTTTGTTAAAAAAATTATCTTTTAACAAGGACTATAGTTACTCTAGCTTGGGTATTTGGCAAAACATTTCTAAAAAATAATCAAAATGAGCCCGTCGAGAAAAACAACTGACAATATTTGTTACCAAAGATCACCTTCAAGCTTTCAAGGGAAAAGTAGAATATCTGTCACCCTGAGCTTGACAGCTTCCTAATACTTAAAGATTCATCTCATGAGATTGGTGGTGATGTTAGTGAATATGATATTGGATAATGAATTGTGACATTGTTTGGAAGATCTGCATAATTCAGTGAGCCAATATTTTCCAAATGACCAATGCACAATGTTGTAAAATCATGCATAAGTAAAAAAAAAATCTATTCAAAGTGCAGGATAAGTCAATAGATTTTTTTAATGTAACAGAGTATGAAAAGTTCATTGATATGATTTCAGATTCTACATGCAACTAATCTTTAAGAAACTACCACTTGCTGAATTTTGATGTAGTGTCAAAGAAGAAAATTCACAATTATCTGAGGCCTGTTAAAATACTCCTCCCCTTCCCAGCTATATATCTGTGTAAGATCATATTTTCTTCATACACCAATCAAAACAACATCAGAATGGATTAAGGGCAGAAGCAGATATGAGAATCTAGCTGTCCTCTATAAAGTCAGACATTAAAGAAATTTATGTAAATGTAAAACAATGCCAATCTTTTGTTTTGGAAGATAGTTATATTTCACAAGATATGTAATTAATGTTCATATGTAATACTTTTATTATTGCTATTTAACTTTTTTTTTTAGAGACGAGGTCTTGCTATTTTGTCCAGGCTGGTCTTTCTATGTTGTTTCAAGCAATCCTCCTGCCTTGGCCTTCAAAAGTGCTGGAATTTTTTTTAAAGTTTATTATTATTATTATTATTATTGTCATTTAAAAACAAACGAATGAATCTTTTTAAAAGTCTTGGTTTTCATCTCTAATTAGGAAACTTGATAAATAAAACCCCACATAAACAACAGCTTTTGGGGAATACTCAATAATTTTTAAGTGTGAGCAAGAGTCCTGAGACCAAAATGTTTGAAAATCACTAGCTTGGAGAAAAAATATGTTTAAATTTGAGATGGCCAAATGGTCAGTTTATGTCAGAAGAAGATGGAGTTTGGAAAGAGGAACAACTATGGATTAAGATGAATTCCCTTGCCAGGTGCAGTAGCTCATGCCTGTAATCCCAGAATTTTGGGAGGCAGAGGCAAGAGGATTGCCAGATCCCAGGGGTTCAAGACCAACCTGGGCAACTTGGCAAGACCTTGTCTACACAAGAAAAAAAATTAGTTGGGCTTGGTGGTGCATCCCTGTAGTTCCAGCTACTTGAAAGGCTGAGATGGAAGGATCACCTGGGCCCAGCAAGTCGAGGCTGTGGTAGCCACGATCCTGCCCCTTTATTGCACTCTAGCCTGGGTGACAGAGTGAGACTCTGACTCAAAAAAAGGACTCCTTCCTGCATTGTGCAGAAGTCTTCTGAGGAGGCGGAGGACATTAGTTTTGCTATTAATAATAATAGTATCTACTAATGTAGGACACCTATTTTGTACTAAATATGCTACATAGATTACTTCATTTATTCCTATACCAATCTCAAAAAGTATGCTCTTTTATAATAATAATAATGATGATGATGTAAGTCAGCCCAGGTTGAAAGTCAGCCCAGGTTGAAAGTCAACCCATGTTCAAAGAGGTTGAGTGACTTGCTCAGGGTCTAACAGTCAAGATGCAAACCCTATTTTGCCCTTCTTCACAGCCAGTGACTTGAAGCAAGAGTGCACATTGCCTCTGGATTCTGATTGACCCATGGCCACATCTCCTAATTTTCCTGGGTCTCAGTTTTCCCATCTCTAAAACAAATGGCGTCAGACAGAGCTTCATTCCCCAGTTGTCAGGTCTTCAGCTCTGTGCAGAACACGCAGCCCATTCCTTTGCCTTCAGGAGGTTCCCAGTCGGGTGATCCCTAAAGCCTGGTCAAGCCATCTGATACAGTAATGTTCATAACTCATAGTGTTAGTGCTATCATTGTGAGCCCTGGGATTTGAGTGGCTTTGTGGTTGGAGGGTGAAGAAGCCAAGGAGAGAATGAAGAGGCTGCCAGTTCAGTGGTATGGAGAGGCAAGATGGCAATCCAGTAGTTGATTCATTTTGCCACTGAATCCTAGAGGCCTGGAACTAGAAACCTAAGTATGAAGCTTCCACTGTAGGAGGATTTTCTCCCCCAGTTCAGGAATTGCTTTCAGCCAACATTACCTCTGCTTTCTGAGCACAAGTCAGGCTATTGTGCTGAAAATAATCTGTGTTAGTCTTATTGGAGTGGCTTGCGTTGCCATAGTTACTATTTGGGTTCTGTGCACCTAAAATTTCAAGTATTTATTGGGCATAAAGAGTTTGCTGATTTTTTTTATCTTGTTGCCTTTGGAAAATCAGATTCGAGAGAAAGCAGGTTCAATATTCTATTAAATGTCTATTTTGAGTCACGCTGAATACTGTCATATCCAGCATTGCAGACTAATGGTTAACTCTCAAGCAGCGAAAAGCCAGCTTGGCCATGGCCTTGAAAAATGGAGTTATCAGCATCCTGCTGAGGATTCACAATCACTGCCTCGTGATGGATGGAAACACAGGTTGTCATTGCCGGTTGTGCAGCTCAGGAAATTGCATGAGGCAGCTGGTGATTTATGATGGAGCAACACAGGGCCGGTCAGTAGATTTCCCAGTTGCCGCCACTCTGTGTACATTGTTGTCCCCCCTCCCCCTGCCCAGTGCTGGAGGCTGGGGCAGAAGTTTGCAGGAAGATGGGAAGGGGAGGTGGGCATGAGCTAGTGTGTGTGTGTGTGTGTGTGTGTGTGTGTATGTTGGGGGGGCGGTAACTGCACAGCAGCAGAAGCAGAGGGAAGAAGCTTGGCTACTCGGCATTGAGTGTGCAACACACGAAGACCCTGTTTTTGTAGCCATCATGTCTTTATACACTGCCTGTTTGCCTGTCTGGTTTACAGGCTCTGAGTCGGCCCACGGTGGTGTCCAGAAATAGTCCCCCTTGCCTGGTCGTCATGAGCAGACTAGTCTTTATGCGGCTGTCTCCTAGGAGCCCAAAGCTATGCCACATGGCTGGAAGCTGTGTTTACAAGCTTTTCACCCGTCTTCCTTAACTTATGGTTGCTATGGTTTCCTTAGCCTGCTGGGCCTGGCCCTTTAAGGGGGACAAGCTGTCCACTCAACCGAAAGCCAGAGGCACCGGCTCCGCCAGCATCGGTCTTTTGGCCACAGACCTCAATCAAACCTCATCACCTGTCTATTCTGAGCCCCAAAACTTCTCCCTGGGGAGGCTAACCTTGACCTTTGCCCCAGCACGAGTCCAGTGAGAGATCTACCACCTTACTGCCTTTCCTGGTTCCCTCTGCCTTTGCCTCAATCAGAGTGCTTGTTTTGCTTTGTTTTGCTTTGCAGTGTCATGTTTCCTCTGCCATCATCATAACTACACTGGGCTCATTTACACCTGGAGGTGGCCATTCTATCCTCTGTCATGGACATCTGTTACCCCCTTTTCAGATAATGGCACTTTGTGTTTTGAGGATTCACTCCATTCTTGGCTTATAGATTTCTAGTGGGGTTCATCTCACGCCTCTTATTTCATTCAGGGCCAAGTCAATCGGAATCTTATTATCTCCCAGCTTCAGTGATGAACACATGATCCAAGCCAGGTCAATGATAATTAATTCTAGAACTTTTGCTAGGAGAAAGAAATTTTTTGCTCTGTGGTTGTTTAGGGGGTTGAATATAATCCTTACATACTGGAGGTGGGGGTGTATACTACTATCCAAAGAGAAAGAAACAACACACAGGACAACAGAGCTAGGAGATCAAGAGAGAGCTTGTGATTCGACATTGTCCGCATGCCTCAACTGTAGCCCAGATACCCGCATCAGAATAAATTCTCTTTTTATGCAAATGTCCATTGGAGTTGGGTTTTCTGTCACTTGCGACTGAAAGAGTCTGATACATCCCATTCATGAGCACACCAAGGCTCAGAGAATGAGACAACCTACCCAGGACGCTCGACTGCTGTGATTTGACCCCGTTTCTCTTGGTTTCAGCGATTATGTCTCTTCCCCATGCTGACTTAAAATAGTAGTCTTACATTTGTGACACATTTTACAACATGAAAAGCACTTTCACGTGGCTTACACACCACACCAATTCTACGGCTCTCACCATGTGCTCCCAGCACAGGTCTATTATTATTAACATCACAAGCATGGTATTAGCAATCCTGTTTTCCAGATGAGGGCACTGAAGGCTGGTTGCATGTGTACTTAGCCAGTGGATGACAGAATGCGGACTTCACCATTGCATACTTCAAATTTGATTTAATATTAATTCCATTTCTCTACATTACTTTCTGGGTATGCCATGAAGACCACTTGCCTCAGCTGGTGGCCTCTTGTCTCTTGATGTCTCCCAAGAGAGACTTGACCACTGCATACCTTGGAGGCAGTTGCTTTTGAAGGAGGCCTGACATGATGGAAAGGACCTGGGGCCTGGAGTCAAACAGATACAAGTTTAGATTTTGCTTCCACCATTAACTAGCTTCGTCCATTCAGACTGCTGTATGAAAAAACCATAAACTGGATGGCTTATAAACAACAGGAATGTATTTCTCACAGCTCAGGAGCCTGGGAAGTTTAAGATCAAGGTGCCGGCAGGTTGAGTGTCTGCTTTCTGGCTCATAGATGGCACCCTCTGGCTGTGTCCTCCTATGGTGGACAGAGCAAGATAACGCTCTGGGGCCTCTTTTATAAGGGCTTTAATCTCCATTCATGAGGACTCTGTTCTCATGATCTAATTCCTTCCCAAAAGGCCCCATCTCTTAATTCCATCACCTCAGTAAGCATTAGAGGGGTTAGGATTTCAACATATACATTTTGGAGGGGAGTAACACAAACATTCAGACCATAGACATAATTGTGGGCAAATGACTTGCTTTATCCGAATTCTAATTTCTTCTTATATAAAATCTATAAGATAGAAAGAATAATACCTTGCAAGGTTTTTGTGAGGATTAAATGAAGACAAAGCACGTGAGTAGCAATAACAATAACAAAAATTAACATGAATTGAGCATTGACTACACGTATTAACTCATTTAATCCTTAAACCAATCTTTATGGTAGGGACTATTCCTATCTCCATATTCCATATGAGAAAACCAAGGCACAGAGAAGTCAAGCGACTTGCTCAAGCTCACATGACTTGTGAGTAGCAGAGCGGTATTCGACCCGAACGTGTTGTTGCCCAGGCTGAAGTGCAGTGGCATCCTCATGACTACCACAGCCTCGACCTCCTGGGCTCAAGTGGTTCTTCTGCCATAGCCTTCCAAGAAGCTGGGCCCACAGGTGTGTGCTACCACGCTCATATAATTTTTTGAATTATTGTAGAGACGAGGTCTTGCCATACTGCCCAGGCTAATCTTGAATCCCTGGGCTCAGGCAGTCCTCCTGCTTCAGCCTCCCAAAGTGTTGGGATTACAGGTGTGAGCCCCTGCACCTGAAGGTTACGAGCTTTTAATCACAGCATTGTGAAGCACTTAGCATAGCACTGAACATAGAGCAAGTTCTCAAAAAAATGGGAGACCCTTTGTCCATCCCACTCCCATTTCTCTGGAAATTTAATATCCAGTATTTAGGACAGAATCAAAGCAGTAGAACTGGGGTGGGAGAGGGACTGGAGGCCCTACCAGACAGGTATTGATGGTCAGAGTATCTATGTGGACCAGAGACAAGGAAGACAAGCTGGGCCTGGATGCCAATGAAGGAGGGCCCAACAAGACAGGTGGGCTCAGGAATAAAAGATCCACAGGAACAGGGGACACCTCAGTGACCAAAGGCTCTTTATCTCAGGCCCAGAGCTTCACTGTGATTTCCATTAAGCCAGGAACCCATTAAAAAGTGACTGACCAAGGCCCTGCAGGAGAAAGGGTTATGATGAAGGGAGGCTATGCCTTCTGGCAGGCATCTGTGTCTTGACATTGACTGGGACTTGTTAGTGATAACCTTGATGGATTCATTCATTTAATATATCTTTATAGTCCAATGGAGAAAATTGTATTTTCTTAGCAGTGGATCCTTCCCTCTCTGAGCACCCTCCCCTCCTTTCAGGAGACCTGAGTATGTGGGTGGACACTTGGAGCAGAGGCTCGGGGTGGGAATGCGGATGGACTTCTGAGCATTAAGTCTAAAGGGCAATAGTTCTGCTCCACTGACAAACCACCAGGCTCTCATTTGGCTGAGTGGGTTGGTCTGAGGTTGAGAATGGAATAGTTTTGAGACATGAGAGCATATTTTTTAGAGGCTGAGATAAAGGGACAGGAAGAGAAGGAGGAAGGATGAAGTCGCTAGCAGGGAGAGGACCTTGGGGCGAAAGAAGATAAATATTTAAAGGAACTTAGATGAGGTTTGCTATATTATACATAATGTAAACTTCCTTGTCTCCCCAAGAATTATTCGGTAAAATAGGCATTCCTTGTTCGTATGTTGTAGAGTTTAATCTCTTTTGATGTGTGTTGAAGTACTTAGTGGGTCTGGGATGAGTACAAAGTTTCTCAACAGGATCTTGCCACATTGGGTCACATATTTTGGGGGCACCTACCAGGTACTATGTACCAGGCATCGTGCTAGGCACTGAGGTTACCAAGATAACTAGGACTTGGTTTCTGCTCTCAAGGAGTGTAAAGTCTTTTGATAGAGCAGTTATGGAAATAGGTTAGAATGTAAGACCTTTAATCTGGGAAGCTGAACATCTGAGTTATTCTAAAAAGATATTAAAAGTGATCACGTCTGGCTGGGTGTGGTATCTCACACCTGTAATTCCAGCACTTTGGGAGGCCAAGGCAGGATTGCTTGAGCCCAGGAATTTGAGATCAACTTGGGCAACATAGTGAAACATCATTTTTGCAAAAAATAAATTAGCTGGGTGTGGTGGTGTGTGCCTGTAGTCCTCACTACTTGGAAGGCTGAGGAGGGAGGATTATGCGAGTCCAGAAGTTCAAGGCTGTGGTGAGCCGTGATCGTGCCACTGTACTGTAGTATGGGTGACCAAGTAAGACCTTGACTCAAACAAAACAAAACAGCAAAACAAAAGTGATAAATTCCATAAAGGCAGACATATAAACCAATGGGACATAATTGAGAACCCAGAAATAAGCACTCATATATGGTCAAACAATTTTCAACAAGGATGCTAAGACCATTCAGTGAAGAAAGGACAGTCTTTTAAACAAATGGTTCTAGGAAAGCCTGGATCTCCATACAAAAGAATGAAGTTGAACTCTTACCTTACAACATATACAAAAATTAACTCAAAATAGATCAAAGAACTAAATATAAGACCTAAAACTATAATGCTTTAGAAAAAACAGGAGAAAGGTTTCATGACATTGGATTTGGCAATGATTTGGCTATTGGATATGAAAAAGCACAGACAAGAAAAGTCAAAATAGATAAATTGGATTATATCAAAATTTAAAACGATTGTGCATCAAAAAACACAATCAGAATGAAAGAGCAACCCACGGAATGGGAGAAAATATTTGCAAATTATACATCTGACAAAGGGTTAGTATCTGGAATATATAAAGAACTTCAACTCAACAATAACAACAAAAAAAAACAAGTGGATCAAAAAATTGGCAAAGGACTTGAGTAGACATTTCTCCAAAGAAGATATATAAATGGCTAACAAACACATGAAAAGATGCTCAACGTTACAAATCACCAGGGAAATGCAAATCAAAACCGCCATAAGATACAACTGCACACCAATTAGGATGTCTACTATACAAAAACAAAAAGAACTCCCCTCTCCCCCAAATAATAAATGTTAGATGAGGATGTGGAGAAGCTGGAACCCTTATGTATTGTTAGTAGGAATGTAAACTGGTATAGGCACTGTGGAAAAAAGTATAGATGTTTCTCAAAAAGTTAAACATATTTAGCCGGGCGTGGTAGCTCGCGCCTGTAGTTCCAGTTACTTGGAAGGCTGAGGCACCACGGAAGGATGGCCGGAGGCCAGCAGGTTGAGGCTGCGGTGGCCGGGAGTGTGCCACTGCACTCCAACCTGGGCGACGGAGTGAGCCTCCAATTAAAAAAAAAAGTTTAACATAGAATTACCACATGATCCAGTAATTCCATACTTCTGGGTATATACACAAATAATTAAAAGCAGAGACTTTAAAAAAATAAATTTCAGATTCAGGGGGTACACATGTGCATTTGTTACATGGACATATTGTGCAGTGATGGGAATTGGATCTCAGATGACCCATGCCCCAGGTAGTGAACATTGTGCCCCATGGGTAGTTTCTGAACTCTAGCCCCTCCCCCTTGCTGGTGTCCCCAGTGTCTATTATTTCCATCTTTGTGACTGGTTAGCTCTCACATATGAGTGAGAACATGTGGGTTTGGTTTTCTGTTTCTGACTCAGTTTACTTAGGATGATGATCTCCAGCTCTACCTGTGTTGCTGCACAGGACACAATTTCATTTCTTTTTTAAGGCTGCATAGTATTCTGTGGTGCATATATACTACATTTTCATTATGCACTGATTGGTTGATAGGCATTTAGGTTGATTCCACATCTTTGCAATTGTGAATTGTGCTGCAATGAACATGCGGGTGCAGGTGTCTTTTTTGTATAACGACTTCTGCTCCTTAGTGTAGATACCTAATAGTGGGATTGCTGGATAAAATGGTAGATCTACTTTCAGTTCTTTGAGTAATCTCCATACCAATTTCCATGGAGGTTGTACTAATTTACATTTCTACCAACAGAATGTAAGTATTCCCTTTTCTCTGCATCAGTGCCAGCATCTATTGTTTTTTGCTTTTTTTTTTTTTGAATTGGAGTCTCACTCTGTCACCCAGACTGGAGTGCAGTGGCCGCTCCCGGCCACCGCAGCCTCGACCTGCTGGGCTCTGGCGATCCTTCCACCTCAGCCTTCCAAGTAGCTGGAACTACAGGTGCGCACTGCCACACCCAGCT
>CAUYQG010078400.1:0-16635 GCA_963574415.1 Tarsius wallacei | reverse complement strand
CATCTGATACATTTGTTTAAACAAGAAAAATATACGTAAATTGCATTTTATCTACCTGCTTTTCATAATGGCTCCTTGGAAACTCTTCAAGGTCTGCTGTGTAAATTCCTTTTCATTTGTGGATATTGCTGAACTGTTTCCCAGGGAGCCCTTATTCTTTATCGTCTCGATCCGTGTGACTATCAGAACTGAGTGCAGCACAGAGTGAAGATGGTTTCATCGAAATGTGTCAGGGTTACATGGAGGGGACAGTGGCTCTGGTAACCAGACCCCTGACAATTTGCCTTCCGCAGGTAACCTAGGTATTGACAAACTTTAAAATGCAGATGGACCAACAGAGTCTTGTTGGGCATGACCACTTGAAGCTGGATAGACTCCGAGCCCACACAACTGCGTTTCTGTTTCATTTGCCTGGGGGTGATTGGAATTCTTCCCCTGGGGTTGGCTGAAACTGCTCACAACCAGACCTAGGGGCTACATGTGAGATCAGGGTCACGGATGAGATTCCAGAACCTAAAATGGATGGTGCTGGTGGGTCACAGAGGTACTAAGTCCGTGAGAAAGCCATGCACTTAATATCCCTTTCCATGCTGGGAATGTTCAAATACATTCTGCACTGCTTTGACCTTCCTGTCTGGGACCAAGTGGCAACCATCCCTGGTTTCCCTCTGCATGAAGTAAGGGTGCTAGATTACATCTCTACAGAAGATGGAAACAAACAAACAAAAAAAACGGGCGTGTTATTGTGTTCGAGTCTGACTAGAAGCAGAAACCCCTTTGTCATTAGAATAGAGTGACTTTAAATGTAAGGACTTAAATACACAGGAAATAAAACATGAGAAGCTAGACAGAACAGAGGAGGGTCAGGCCACCCTGGGAATATTGGGAATCTGGTCCCACCCTTAGACCCGAGGGAGGAGCGGGCATCACCAGAACCCATGGCCCGGGGTCACAACTGAGCTAGAACCCCAGCCAGCCTGGTTGGGGGCGGAGACTCAGCTGCCAGCAGTGATGCTGCCTAGGCAGGGCTGGGGGCGGCATGAGGAATTATCCTGGCTTCTGCCTCCCTCTTCCTGCCAGGTCCTGCAGGAATCCTTTACTTACACACATCCTGCTGGCTGACAGGGAAGCTTCAGAAACACCATTTTCAGAGGTCGTGGCTGCTGTGACCTGGAATTGATCAGAGGAAGGCGGGAACGGATCTGAGGGGAGACAGGCTCTGGCTGATGCTGTTGTCTTGCTGGTTCTGTTGCACAGTGTGACTCTGATGATCTGGGCTGTCTCTCCAAAGCTTGCACATCCAGAGTGTGGACACGCCATGACATGCTCCTGCTGAGGTCTTCTCATGACTGCCCTGGCCCGGATGGTCCACTCTAGTGATTTCTTGTTGCTTTTCCCTGTTATGGTCAACTCTTGGAGAGGTCTCTCCTGGATTCCCCAGCTACATTAGTCTCCTCCTTTCTATTTTCTTTTTCTTTTTTTTAGATTGGAAAATATAGTTTATTTAGAAAGTAAATGAGAGAGAGAGAGAGAAAGAGAAAGAGATTCACCTCCCCAAGGTAAGGGAAGTGGCCAAAGCCAAGAAACATGGCAGCCGTAGCTCAAAGAACCACGTGGACACCCCAGAGTTTAGTTTAACAAAGCAATGGCCTCCTACTTTCTATTTTCACACGTGTCCCTGTCTCTTGTAGATCATATCACTGTTTGTAATTCATGCTTGTTTATACAAGGTATGTCCTGTCTGTCTTAGTCTGGGTCCCATCATGAGAAAGAATTTGAACATGGAAAGTGTAATATAAAGAGTTATTCATTACAACAGGAGAGTGGAATAACAAGGGGCTAGTCAGTTAGAAGTAATGAAAACTCTAAAGAATGCAGGAGTGGCAGACCAAAGGAGCAGTTTCCACCCCTAGGACCAAGCTTCAATGCTCCAGGAAGAGGCACTTCTCTCTCTACACACCCTCCCCAACCTTGCTGGAGAGGTTAGTCACAGCTCACTGATGGACAGAGAAGTTGCAAGGTAGCACTGCAGCAGAACTTGATGGGCATCTGCCCTCTGAGGTGCTGGGGACAGACACTTGCCAAGCCATTCAAGGTGGATGCTGGGGAAGACTGCCGGCCTCTGGGTGCTGCTGGCCACCATTCAGTGCAGGAGCTGGACACTGGGGGAGCCACTGATGCTGGAGAGGTCCCAGGCATTCAGGAGCTGCAGAGAGACAGCATCAGAGTCAGAAGGCAAACCTTTTCATCCCAACTGTCTCTCTAGTGCCTTCTCCAGACAAAGTCTAACATCGTGCCCATTGCAAAGGAAAGATATTGATACAGGGCTCAGATCCATTTTTATGGAGCAGGTAATGAGAGATGAGTTTGGAGTTGAGAGGCAACGAGAATCGATAACGAGCACGCTGTCTGTCTTCCCCACTGGAGTTCAAGCTCCTTGGTGGGAGCGGCCATGTTTTCTTTGCTCACCAGATGTTTTCTCAGCAGCCAGTCTGGTGCCAAGTACACAGTATCTGCTGTGCAAATGAGTGGTTATGTCAACCATGTCAACCATCAGAACCCAAGTTCAGTAGTTGGATAGCTCTCGCTTGCTGCATTAATTTCCTCTTGCTGCTCTAATAAATTACCATAAACTTAATGACTTAGAAAGCCTAGGAATGTTGTCTGATAGTTCTGCAGGTCACAAGTCCTAAGTAGGGTCCCTAGGCTAAAGTCAAGGTGTGGGCAGGGCTGTATTCCTTCTGGAGTCTCCAAGAGAGAATCCCTTCTGTGCCTTTTTCAGTTTCTAGAGGTTGCCAGCAACCCTGCTCATGGCCCCATATCACTCTCTCTGCTTCCATCGTCAGATCATCTTCTCCAGCTCACCTGATTTTTCTTTCTCTTATAAGCATCCTTGTGGTGACATTGGACCCACCCGGATAATCCAGGGTAATGGCTCCATCCCAAGATCCTTAACTTTGGCACGTCTGCCAAGATTCCTTTTGCCGTGTATAGTAACATAGTCCCAGGTTCTGGGGATTAGAATGTGGAGATCTTTGGAGGGGTCATTCTTTCCCTTCCACACTTGCCTTATGCAGGATCCCAGTTCTCTGCGTTGGAACTTCCCCAGCCTGGGCACCCAGAGTTCTCCATCCCTCCTCCCGCGACCTGTTCTGCCATCACCTCCCAGACTTGCCTGCACCAGCTCCCAGCCTTTCATGCTGTTGCCGTGGGAGCCCTTTGGATCTCAGTGTCACCCCAGCATTTCTGACAGCCCAGGCTCCCGGGGACACCACTATCTTGTTACCAGGGATGCACTTTCTCTGTGCTGGGCTCTTCCAGAGGGTCCCACAGCAGAGCTGCCAGAGCTCTGAGCATCCCAAATCTCTTGGTTTACACAGCGTCACCCCCAGGATGTGGACCACCACAGGAAGGCATCCGGGTTGGCACCAGTCATGGCTTCACATCACTCTCCTCTCCTCCAAACTCTGGGGCTAGGAGGAGACCTGAGGGCAAAGTCCAGCTGGACTCCCTTTCTCCATCTGGCCTCAGGGCGGTCACCTCATCCTCCTTTGCTTTAGTTTTTCATGCTTGAATTTCCAAGTGAGAACACCTCTCCTGACTGCTTCACAGTGCATCTCGTGGGTCAAATGAGTGGTAATAAACACAAACATGCTTAACATATCAAGGCAAATACACCAATCATGAATGTGGAGAGAAAGGATCCCAGATGGAGCACTGGCAGATTCAGCTAGTGTGTAGAATTAACGATCCTCTCTATCAAGCCAGTTTTATCACTCTATTGATTTGCCTGGGGGAAGGTCCATCTAGGGAAAGTTTCAATTATGTTCACCTTTGAGGTAGTTGGCAGTGAAACATTTTGGTCAAGGTGCTGCTGTCCTGGGACTCAACCCCGGGCTTACGTCTTAGAACTTGGCTGCCATGGCAGCGTGATCCTGGATTGTGTTGGTTGCTGGTGACACCTTCAGAGTCATCCTCTGCCTTGTGAAGGCACCTATGCAGGTTTGGGGGAGCCCCTGATAGAACGAGATGGGTGGGGAGACCCAGGCTTGGATGCCAGGGCGAACTGACACTGTCCTCTAGGCAAGTGGACTTGCAGAGGGCAGTGGCTGTGGAATGCACTCACTCACTCACTCTTCCTTCCTTCCTCACCTTCTCTCCATTCATCCAGTCCATCACTCTTCACACACATTGATCCAGTGCACACTGTGTGCTAGGTCCATCACTCTTTGGCGAACAGAAAGAGCGAAAATGGAATGAATAGAAATTCTGGAGCTGAAGTCACTGGGCCTCGGAATCCGTGAGTGTCTACTGCTTCCATTTCTAGCAGAGCAGCACAGACGGTCAAACACCTCAAAAGCCCCTTCTCCAAGAGGGCAGGCTAAGAGGGGAGCGGCCACCCTGGGGAATAACGGTGCTGCCTGCCTCATCCTTAACATCTGTGCGGTCCTGTCGCTCCCTCTCTGAGGTTAAGAAACGCTAACCAACGTGTCTGTTGCTTTTTCTCTTCTCTGAAAGCGTGAGTTTTCTTTCTTCATTCAGCTGTGTCCCTTCTCTTAGGTTTCTGTCCAATTACCGAGCTTTGAGCTTCGAGATTTTTTTCTGTGGGTGGCTCAGTGTTGAGGGCTGAAGTCCACCCTTCAACTACCGTTCTTAGAACTAAAAAGCCCAGCTCTGCACATGCAGATAAAAAGCGCATTATCTTTAAAAAATGTTGGAATAGAAAAATGAGCACGTTCGTGAGTTTCCAGGCAACTGGGTGCATGGGCTCAGCATAGATTAGAGCAAGAGATAATCAGATTCCTTTCCTGTTGTATTGGCTTGAAACCTTACAGCAAGGCCTGGACATGGATACTTTAAAAAAAAAATTTCAAGCTGTGTTTGTGTGCCTGTTCTGTGCTGTTTCGGTCAACAACGATGAATAAAGCAGCCAGGTCTCAGTTCCTGTGCTTACGTTCTAAGGGAGGAGACTGGTGAGTACAAGAAACATACCCAGTTGGCCCTTGAACAATGCAGGGCTTTGGGGCACTGACACCCTTTGCTGTCAAAATTTTATGTATGACTGTCTCCAACTTAACTTCTGAGAGCCTGCTGTTGACTAGAAGCCTTTCCAATGACATACACAGCCAGTTAACATGTATTTTATGTTGTCTATATTATATATTGTATTCTTACAATGAAGTAAGATAGAGAAAAGAAAGTGTTATGAAGAAAATCATAAGGAGGAGGAAATGTATTTACTGTTCATGAAGTGGTTCACTATGAAGTGTTCATAGTGGAGTATCGTGGAGGTCTCTATCCTCGTCCTCTTCATGTTGGGTGAGGATGGAGGAGACTGAGGAGGAGGAGGAAGAGGATGGGTTGGTCTTGCTGTCTCAAGAGGAAGAGGTGGAAGGGGAGGCAGGGGGGCAGGTACACTTGGTGGGAGGCTGGTCGAGGCCGAGAGAGAGGAGACTCCCCAACCTGGAATGAGGATCGGTGGTCTCAAGAGCAGACAGATCCACACCCTATGCCCTGGCTGTGCCTCTGGGGCCGTGGAGGAGCTGGGAAAATACTTCTTATGCCCCATGATGGACTTAGACTTAATTCCCAGCATCCTTTTATTCAGCCACAACTCAGACTACTTCCTGATTCCTGCTTGTCAAGCAGCAGTTTTGAATTAATTTGAGCAGATCACAAACTCAGACGCCCTCGGGGTGCTCGGTATGAAGCAGTGCAGTGATGAGAACCCAGACTGGAGTGGGAGATTCCTCCTGGTGCTGTCACCTAGCAGCCATGTGACCCTGTGTGAGAGACTTGACTGTTCCATGACTTGTCTTCCCTATTTGTGAATTGGGCCAGGATGGTGGTGATGGGTAGCCACTTGTGGGAAGTGCCCAGCTGGCCTCAAGCTGGCTGCTGAAAGTGGGAATGACCATCATGTGTTTAGCACAGTAGCTGCATGGCAGAGAGTGGAGGTGATTTCTGGCACAGGCAGTGTTTTCCTTCATTAGGTTGGACGCGGCCCGGGCATGATGTCTAGAGGAGTCATCAGAGCAGATGCTGGCAGAGCACGGATGGACCGATTAGGAGCCCAGGATGCTGGAAAGTCTGACTCCAGCTTGGGACTGAATTTCAGGCCTGTTTTCCATTCCCTTTAATACCCGAGGAAGCTGCTTCTGACTCCCATGGGAAGGTGGGGGAAGACTCTCCCTCCCCACCCAGGGCGAGGCCATGTGAAACTGTTTTTATGTGATTTATTAGCGTGTGGCTGCAATCTGCTCTCAGACTCTCAGTGTCCAGGCTGCAGGGCCAGCGGCTGCAGGTCACACCACCTGTCACATTGAAGCTTAAGTACTTGGGAGACCCTTTATTTACTAGAACGACTCTGCCTGTTGCCCTGAAGACCACCAACAGGGGCTGAGATCTTGTGAAGCTCTCACTTCCCACTGTGTGCCTCTCTCTGCCTCCCCTGCTGCTGTGTGTCCTTCAAGGCTCATTCACTCTGCTTGTTGCTGGGATCCAGCCCTGACCCAGCCTCAAGGGGGAACGTTTTACCCCAGGGAAGGTCCAGCAGGTGTCACACGGGCCCCTAGTCGTCTGTCCCCACTTTGGGAGGTTTTAAGCGGGAGGGCATTTCAGAAAGGTTTGAAGGCTCTGAATGAGTCTGTTTCTTGTCTTTCGCCTTTTGTTTAAAACTGAACTAAATGGTGTTTGAATGTATCTTTCTAAAGCATCTCAGATAAGTGCCTATTGACTGCTCCCCAATGCCTACCACCTTCCCCCAATTAACTATTGTTTATCAAATTATTTATGTTCAGAAATTTATCTTCATATGTATCTGCATCCACACACACATATGGGGCTGCAGAAAACCTGTGGTTCTATGTGTGGGTGGGTTTTGAAACTAACAGTGTTATGTTGAGTGTGGCATTCTTTATGGTCCACAATATGTCTTGGGGGTTTTTAGTGCCCTTATGAATAGAGCTGCCTTAGTCATTTTCTCAAAACTCTTCTATGGTGCTCTGCAGAAGTCTATTGCTTTTTTTTTTTTTTTTTGCCATTTCCCTATTAATCAATATTTAGATTGCTTTCTTTTCTTTTTTTCTTTTTGTCTCTGTGTCCTCTCTTTATAAGGACACCAGTCACTGCCACTGCGGCTCATCCTAATCCAGTAGGAAGACCTCATTTAAACTAATTGCATGTGCAAAAACCCCGTTTCCAAATAAGGTCACACTGGGAGGTTCTGGGTGGATGAGAATGCTGTCAGGGGCCCATCGAATCCCTGGAGGGAGAGGTACAGGAGGCAGAGGGGCGGCACCCATGCCAAGGACTTGTCCACTTAGGTCTGGGGCACCTCTCCCTTGCGTGGTGAGAACTGAGGCTGTGGACAAACGTCTGACAGGCTGTTGTGTTTGCCATCATTAACTCAGCTTCCCAACATTCACACTCACCATGGCTGACTGGGCTGTTTACCAGGACAAGAAAGAGCTTTGACTGCTTTTGAAAGTTATTTTAGCCAGGCTCGGTGGCTCAGCCTGTAATCCCGTGCTTTGGGAGGCTGAGGTGAGTGGATTGCCTGAGCCCGCAGGTTCAAGACCCGTCTGGGCAACTTGGCGAGACCTCATCTCTACAGTAAATCAAAAAATTAGCCGGACGTGGTAGCGCACACCTGTAGTTCCAGCTACTCGGAAGGCTGAGACGGAAGGATCGCCGGAGCCCAGCAGGTCGAGGCTGCAGTGGCCGGGAGCGGCCACTGCACTCCAGTCTGGGCGACGGAGTGAGACTCCAACTCAAAAAAAAAAGAAAAAAAGAAAAAAAGAAAGAAAGAAAGTTATTTTGTGGGACCCCGACTTCACAAGCCTGTCCAGGTCGGTGCTCCTCCTCTCCCCCAAGACCCCATGCACGACATTTGCCAGTCAGTTCTGGAATGAACGGAAGGCAGGTCTGTCTTTTGGGTTCTGTCATATCAGAAAAAGCAAGGTGTTCTGCAAACAGCCATAGCTTCGGTTACTAGCACATGGTTTCACCGGACTGAGCCCGCCTGCTCATGGCTGAAAGGAGCAATTTTAAAGTGTCAAGAAGAATGTGTGCCCAGTGGGTACTTCATGAACGGACACAAATGACCATTTTGGTCGGCGAGATGAAAGCCACGTGCCTCATCAATGCCACCGGACACAGTGGCCGCCGAGTGGGGGCCGCACCCAGAACACTCCCGGCACCTCCAAGTCAACTCCCCACCCTGAGCGTGACTCCAGTGAGGTCCCTTAGTAAGCCTGTCGCCGTGGTGGCCCCGTGACTGGATCGAGATGTCGTGCCATTTCCTAACTTACATTTAAAAAATAACAGTATTAAAGACCCACTCTTGGAGACCGAACTGGAGTCAGTGAAGTAGAAAAGAAGGGAAAAGCCCATTAAGATTTTGGTTCAGTTGACCTGCGTCTGTTTGTGAAAACCTCTGCTGTTCCGTTATCTCTGCAGGGGAAAGGGAAAAACAGACCCAGCTAAGCAAGTTCAGGAGAGAAATGGGTGGTTGTCAGTCAGAGGAGCAAAGTGCTGAATTCTGGATGCTTCAGGGGCAGGGACGCGACTTGACAAATTCTTAAAGACTCTGTCAATACCATTAATATTTATGACCCATCTCGCAAGAGCAGCCATCGTGCAGCCCATCCATCAGCGACTGGCTGCTCTGAAATTGGCCTGCTGAATGACAAAACTGAGAGCGATTATGTGAAGGATTTTATGTTCCTGTTTTACATCCCCTTAAAAGGTAGTAAAATAATCAGTAAAATAATTCTGAGACAATCCTTTTCTTTTAACAAAACAACTCATGCTTGGCAGGTGAGCCTGATGATCTATCACGACTTGGAGCTGTGATTTTACGCAGGTTGTCAGTAAGCACTTTTGACCTGGAGTTGCCCCCTCCATGCTGATAATCCTGCTTAGAGGGGGCAGCCTGAGTTCTTGCCCACGAGTGACTTTGCCAACCTCTGTGCTGCTCAATAAAGGAGTGGTCCCTTCTCCACAGCTGGGAAATGTGGACTTGTGTGCGTGTATAAGAAAAGTCAAGCTGCCTGTTCAGATCCGACCTCGCTTAAAGCTGTGTGACTTTCACCACAGTCTTAGTTATCCTATCTGTAAGGAGGATAGTATAATTCCCACCGGAATTACCTTAGTGAGTTATTGTGGGGATATACGGGCAATATATGCACATTGCTTGCCACATAAGTATATGATAAATGTTCATGCTTTGTTTCTTATTTTTGCTTCAAGGAGAAATACTTAAGAATAGCGGTGAAACTCAACATATTTAATAATGGGGGTGGCATGGCCACTGGCCAATTGGAATAGATGTAGCTTGTAAATAATTATCCCAGCCACCTACTCCCCAGCGCACACCGGCTGTATTTCAGCCCTGCCTGAGAAAAACAGCAAGGAAATGTTGCCACACTTTTTTTTTTTCCCGTAACTTCTTGCAGAGCCTAGTCACCTTTTTCTAAGTGGCTTTACTTTTACAGTCAAGATGGCATTTTTGATGGGCTTTAACCTCTTTTCCGAGAGAAGGGAACGACGGGTGACAGTCCCCAGCGTGCCCGCTAGATGGCGCCGATAGACCAGGTTGTGGCCACACCTTCCCGTGCCTTCTCCCCTCCCCCCAGGAGGCCCCTGAACACCTGCGCCCGCCCTTCCTTCTCTCCAGGTGACTTTCGGCTTCCTCGTGACCTTAGGTCTCCAGGGGTTCGCGGTTGACCCTGAGCGTGAGGCCACGAAGGCTCTCTCCTGCAGCCCCACCCAGGGCTTAGCCGGTCACCTGACACCTGGCCCCTGACTGTCTGGACAGGGGCCACCCCTCTCAGCCAACATCTTAAAATATTTATTATCTTTATTTAAAGGGACGCATGCTCATTATACAATGTTTGCGCAACATAGGGAAAAATAAAAATCTCATCAACCCCAGTATGATTGTCGTTAAACTCAGAGAATCATCATTCCACATACTGCGTCAAAGTCCACACACGTGCAGAGAGGTGGCTGGGCACACAAGGCAGATGGACCCCACACCTCACAAAAATGGGGACGTGCTCTGCATGCTGGTTTTTTAAAGTGCTGAATCCCCTTTTTATTTATATTTGAGAGAAGACACATAGCCTAATGTGAAATGTTTGAACTTTAAAAAAAATTCATCACTACAAGAAATATCAAGAATATCTTGCTATGATTGTGGGGAAAGCAGCTTATGGTAACAACAAGTCAACGATTGGAGTCATTATTTTATTTTATTTTTAACACTATTACTACCCTCACTACCACTATGATGGCCACATCCTTTGTCTTAGAGGCCACAGTTTAATTTTAGTGTAGCATCTGAGCTATCCATGAGGCAGTCACCAGCTCCACGTGGCTATTTCCATGAAAATCAGTCAATAGTAAATAAAATTAAAACTTCAGTTCTTCCGTTGCACTAGCCACATTTTGAGCACTCGTGTCAAAATTAGTGGCTACCACATTCGACAGTATGATGGAGCCTTCCAGCAGTAAGGAGGGTCATGTCACACATGCTGGTATCCATAGCCTTCCTTCCCCGATGGGGGAATACTGAGCCCTCTGAGACGTCTTCCCACTGTCCCCTGCCTACATATGTATTGGTTATATATATAAAGCCAACATACATGTAGTTTTGCTGTCAAATTTTATGACATTTATATTTGTTTGTAGAACCCAATGCATCCATTCTTTACTCAAATTCTCTGTTAGGCGTCCCCACTCGCTCCATCAGTTCCACCCTGGTTCCAGAACAGACTGGTCTCTTTTGTCATCGATGTCCTCTTTCTCGAGAGCTCTCCACTTTTTCATTTCTTCAGTTTCATTTTAATGAGATCATGAGGCGGAATGAGGTGAACCAAGTTTTCAGCCCACTGTGTTGAACTGGAAGTTTCAGAATGCCTGGCGACGTGTGAAATGCTGTTGAGGCACAGGGCGTTGTTTGTCAGTCATTCCTGCCACACCTTGGCCGAGGGCCAGCGTGGGGCTGGGAGCTGGCACTGGGGGAGGGAGTCTCCGTTCCTGCCCTCAGAGATGTCAGCAGGATTCTCCCACATTTTCGCGAAAGTCTTTAATGAAAGAGGAGGGTTTCTCTCCCACGATTAAGACCAAGTTTAAACACTGACATCCTTGGTGGACTAATTGTGGCTTTATTTGTTTAGACTCAGCTGGAGAAGCGTCTAGATTCTTTTCTGAGACAGACAAGGAACGAGAACATTTAGAAACGACCAAGAGAAGGGTTGCTGTGGGCCTCGGGGCAAATGTGTCCACCTTCTCATTCTTTCTTTCTTTTCTTTTTTTTAATTTTATTTTCTCCCTGTCTATGTTAAAAATGGTACCTTCTCTTCAGTGACATCTGTGCCGTTTTAAAGCAATTCAGAAGATTACTCCGAGCTTTGACTTCTAGTCCAGTTTCAAATCTCTATATTCAAATGGGTTTTCTAGGTTCTTTCCTATTTCCTCATACTCTGTTTTTCCTGCCTTCTTTGAATATTTCTTTTTGTTGATCTCTCATATAATGGTGTGCTGGTTTTCCAATTTTGTAAGGTTTCATTTTCTAAAACGCATAGTATTTCTTATTATTTCCTCATTGTCAAGGGTCATGGGTTAATTGCAATCTCCAGAACCACCTTTGACTCTGGGAAATATCCACCTCGGGCAGGTGATGGTGATAAGGCCCCGCCTTCTCTGCAGGGAAGGGGAGCTTGTTGATGGAGGAGCACATTTCTGGCTGCCCAGGCAGCGGAAAAACTGAACTGGGCAGAACACAGTTTCATTTCCTGGGGGACTGTGCCTCCGCCTCGTGATTTTACAACCACATCAGTCTTTTCCTGCGAGAGTCCCTGTGAGAACTCCCACGGGAAAGGCAGCCACGTCAAGCTGGGGTCGCTTCTGCAGGGAAGGGGTTTGTGCCTGGGCTCCTGAGATGGCTTCTGCTTTCCACATGCTGCGTGTCGGCTGGCCCTGACCGTGCTCTTCCTCTGACCTGCGAGAATGAAGGGGGGGTGCCAGGTCCTTGTCCTACTAGGTGGGCTCAGTCTGCACACAGCATCCTTGCAAGGTGGTGTCAGACTGTTGTGTAGTGTGGTTACACATCCTAGCTTAATGGTCCCTAAGGGGCATCCTCTCCCAGGGACAATGCCATCCAGCTGCACTTTCCAAGCGCAGGAAGTGCTCCCTGGGGGGATCTTTCTGTCTCTCCTACCATAAGCCTCCTGCAGGCAGGACCATCGCCATAGGTGTATAGAGCTCCCATGGTGCCTGCAGCAGTGAGGCAGGTACTGGAGGTCAAGGGCCTTGCAGTCAGATTTCTCCAGGGAACCAGAGTTGTGGGTGGGTGAATGGAGGCAGGAGGGAGGGCGTGGTGGAGATGGGGTCTAGGGTGCCTCTCGCCTGCTCTCAGCTTTGTCCATTTCCTCTGGGTGGAGGGGACCAGTGTGGCCAGATCTTCCTGATGTTCACAACAGGCAGGAAAGCTGGGAGATGAATCCTTTCCATTTTCAAATGCTATCTCAAATCTAAAAGGTCATAAAACAGCATGTGGCCGACTGGCAACATCTGGGGGGGACAGAAGGCCAACAGTGGATGACACCCCCATGCAGACAGAGACTCCACTGCATCTCCATTCTGTGTCCTCCGTGGAGCCCAGCATGTGGGAACAGCTAGGACTGTGTTGGTGTCCTGTGGGTGGCTGGCTTTGCTCTTGTGGTGTCAGTAAGCACACCACGTGGTCCTGGCATTACTTATAGAATCCCTAAGTGGAGCCTGAGGCTGGCTGGGACAGTGAGGGTCTGTCACCCTCATTGATCGAGACCTTGAAACAGGGCAGCTGAGTTCACCCACAGTGAGCTGAATGGGTGGTATTCAATAGACCCTGACTCCCCCCAAAAGTGTGGCTGACCTCAGGACTCGGCAGCATGGACGGAATGTGAGCTGACCCCTTCCTGCCCAGTGACTTGGAGTGTGCAACCATGTGAGGAAGCCCAGACTTCGGGGAAGACAGATAATGAGGTCTGGAGTTCCCCAGTACTGACCTTGATGATTCCTCTACACACACAGCCCTCCCTCATCTCTAAGTAATGCCCAGGCCACAGTAGATGCTTTGACATGCTGGGCATCTTGCTGTGTATAGAAGGCTCAGTAATTTTTGAAAAACACACTTATTGAGCTATAACTCACATGCCACACAGTTCACCCATTTAAAACCTACAACTCGATGGATTTTTGTATATTCACAGAGTTGTTCTCCTGTCACTACAATCAATGGCATCACCCCAAAAGAGGCTCTCCATACTCACTGGTAGTCCCTCGCCATGTTCTCTCAATCCCCCCATCCTGGACGACCACCGATCTACTTCTGGCTTAATAAATTTGCCTCTTCTGACTCCATATAAGACTTCATATAAGCAGAAACCTATGCCATGTGGTCTTTTGTGACTGGCTTCTTTTATTTAGCATAATGTTTTCAAGGTTCATACATATTGTAGCATGTCAGTGCTTCTTTCCTTTTTATTGATGAATAATATTCGGTTGCATAAATGTGCAACATTTTACATATCCACTCATCATTAGTTGCCATCAGCTCGTGGACATTTGAGTTGTTTATAATTTGTGGCCATTATGAATGCTGCTATGAACATTTGTGTGTACAAGTTTTTGGATAGACATATGTTTTCATTCAGTAAGTTTTTAAAAAAATTGAATAAATCATAACATAGGAGACGTTTGTTGACTCACTTCTATTTCTTAGGGAGTACTACTACAGTAACTTTCGGAGCAATTTGTATTGTTTCAATTAGTCTTCAGAATGAAATATTTTGTGTTAGAAACCTCAAACTCAAATGCATCCAGGAGACAGGCATGAAAAATAAATTAGTGAAGTAGCTGGGTTGGGGCATTAGGGAGTAGTGGGGCCTGTGGTGTGATGGGTTTGAGCTCATACATCATCAGAAGAGGACAGCTGTTACAATGCTCCAGCTGATTGTTGCTGTGTAGGATTGTAGGCTCAGGGCTACAGGGTTTTTCTCCTAAGGGGAACTAAAAATCTAGGTTAAAGATGTTTTTATTTATTTATTTATTTACATTGCCTACATTAGACCTTCAGTTTACATACCTTGCTTTATAAGTTGTTCTTACCCCCAAAGCCAAGTTTGACTGTTTCTTCCTCAATAGTGTCAAGACTTCTTTTTTCAGCTCTGGGAGAGTGGATAATGGTGTCACTTCGGGCAGCTCCCATCTAGGCACTACTGAAGTGACCAATCGATCATATGCGACCAGGTGGGCTCAAACCCTTCTAATAGGGCGTGCAAGGTAAGATCACAGACTCTGCTGGCAGATAGTCTGTATTCAGAACCAGGTCTACCACTAACTAGCTTTCTAGCACTGGTGATCTATTTAATTCTGGCACATCTCATCTGTAATGGGGAGTCAGTGATGACACCCATCTCACACATTGGTTGGGAGGATTAAAAAAGTTTTTTTTTTTTTTTGAGTTGGAGTCTCACTCTGCCACCCAGACTGGAGTGCAGTGGCCGCTCCCAGCCACCGCAGCCTCGACCTGCTGGGCTCCAGTGATCCTTCCACCTCAACCTTCCAAGTAGCTGGAACTACAGGCGTGCACTACCACACCCGGCTAATTTTTTTGATTTATTGTAGAGATGAGGTCTCGCCAAGTTGCCCAGGCGGGTCTCAAACCCGCGGGCTCAGGCAATTCACTCACCTCGGCCTCCCAGAGTGCGGGATTACAGGCTGAGCCACCGAGCCCGGCCAAAAAAGTTTTTTATACATGGCTTAAAACTTTGCCTGGCGCACAGTAAATACTCAGCACATATTAATTACTTGTCATCACCATCCTTGTCTGAGGGCAGGCTCTTTACCAAAGGGATCATTTGAGAATCACTAAATCTCACCGTGGGCGAAACTCTATATCCATTGTGGTAGGCAGAATAATGGCCCCCAAAGATGCTCAGGTCCTAGTTCCCAGACCCTGTGGATGTGTTTCCTGACACGGCACAGGGGCTTTTCAGCTGTCATTGAGTTAACAATGTGAGATGGGGAGATTATGCTGGAAGAACAGCGATGAATACATACACATGCCTTAAACCTAGCTTAAGACATGTGATATTACCAAGGTGAGACTTATTTTTCATATCTTTTGAGTTTTTTTTAGCATTAGCGTATGGAATCATCCCTCGGTATCCCTGGGAGATTGACCCTGGGACCCTCCCCCACCCCGTGTATACCAAAATCCACACATATACTCAGGTCCTGAAGTTGGTCTCGGGAAACTCACATACACAAAAAGTCAGCCCTCCTCACACCCGAGTTTCCCACCCCATGAATCTGTGTGTAAGTCAACCCACGCAGTTCAAACCTGTGTTGTTCAAGGTCAACTGTGTTACCTTTCAAAAGTGTTTGAGAATTTAAAACATTCCCCATAAAGATACTGCAGTAGGATGCATTTCTGAAAGCAAAACAAACCAACATATAAAACACAAGTGCTTTCTAAGGTTCCGGGTGGCAGAAAGATACATCAAAGCCATCCTCTGGCATCTTTTCTGTGCTATTTCTACTGTTCCAGACTTGACTTGTTTTTGGCCTGTGGCCTTCCAGATCACCTGGGACAGAAGTTCATCGTCACTGGGAGAGGAAGCAGACAAGAGTTTAGAGAGAGATGGATTTGTTCATCCCTGGCTGTCTCTATGTGACAAAGGCAGATGGGGAAGCAGAGATGGACAGCTGAGACAGCTCATTTTTGACTGGTTCTGTTTTTGTCTTGGCCATTTTGAGCAGAGGAGGTCTAAGAGGTGGTATATCAGAGAGACAGTAGATGGCCAAGCTCTAAAGCATGGCGGTCAGGAGCACCGGGTCCTAGAGTCAGGCCCACCTGTCTTCAAACCCCTGCTTTGCCACTTCCGGGCTGTGGGAGCTGGGGCAAGTCCCCGATCGTCCCTGAGCCTCAGTGCCCCCATCTGCAACATGGGGATGACAGCACCTCCTCAGAGGTCATTTCACTCCAGAGTCCACTCACTCAACCTCTATCCCAGTTTCCAGTTTCCCACACTGTCTCCGTTCCCAGCCTGTCCTGCTTCCCTCCTGTGCACACTCGGCTCTTGCCGACATTAGGATTTCCATCCCTGTCTCAATCGGCTGTATTTCAAGAGCTGACAGTTCACAGACTGTACCTGATTTGGATGCAAAATTGGAGGTCATCTTAATTAAATTCAACTTTGGAGGGAAACTGAGGCATGGTTCAGAAAGAATTAGTTTAGGATATCCAACCAGGAAATGGTTAAGTTGACTTTAAAACCCGTGTTTCCAAATCCTTGTTCTTTCCTGTGAAATATTCGGCAAGAGCGCTGAGGGTTATGGCACAGCCACGTGTCTGTTCCTGACTTTAGTGATATCACTGTTGGCTGTCACTACTTTGGGACACGCAGACCCCATTAGAGGCAAACCAGCAAGCACGTCTCGGGTGATCAGCTGGTAGAGTCACCTGGCCAGAGGCCGTTTGTATCTTCCCCAGGAATTCATTCTTGTTCCATCGCCAGTCGATAAAGCTCACCGCTCCCTATCTGTGGGCTGGATACTCAGTGATGCCGAAGTGAGTTCCAG